>JASEVX010000021.1:1687840-1875304 GCA_031761405.1 Serripes groenlandicus
CTGGTTTAAATCTAAGGAGCCTTAACCTTAGTCCCTGTCGAGCTAACTTGCAAAATTATATATTATATAACAAACAGGTAGCAAGAATAGTATGTATATTTATAGTTAAACTCATATATTGCCGTGCCAAATAATATATAAGGGAGACCACTACTCAGTCCTTAGATGGGACAGATGAGTTTGTAGAAACAACTATTTATCAGGTTGTCTCCCTTTAACTGGTATTTTGCTATTTGCCCATATTGAAAATTTACTATCGCAAACGCCTTGATGCGAATCTTGGGACCATCTTTTTTTACATATTTGGGGTTTTATAAAAATTAACGCCACAGTCATCCAAAGGAACTCAAATCACAATGCAGTCCTTAAAAAGTGCACAAAGTCAGGGCAATTTATGATAGCTGATCTCACTTTTGGCAAAGACACTGGTATAATAGCAAGCAGTCTCACACACTCAGAGGGAATACTAATTAGAGCTGAAGTACACGTGGACCCTTTGGCGTTATGATATTAACGGGTGTTTGTTTCATAATCGATGGCAGAAGCATTTCCTATACTTATAGAACTGAAAGTCAGCATAGTTGCTTCATTTGAGAAAAAGGGTGCGTTTATCATTCCGTCTCAACCAGTGTGTACATATACTTAATCGCGTGTGTTTGAACAAAGAACAATCAAACAATGGTAAATGTAAACATTATATTTAAACCCATTCTGCACACTTCCTGATCGTGATACTTTAACGTATTACCTCATAAGCCATTTTAACGTGCATCCAAATTGAAAACACCTAGACAGAATAAAACGAGAAATTTTTACAATTGGTAAATAACATCTCCTCGCTTTACAACTTTCGACCAAACTCGGTCTTGCTAAGAATTGGACTAAATGCATGTAAACCATATTTATGCCTTCTTTTATGTTATGCTAAAACTTCAAAGTTTATAACGCGACCTCAGGCCATTATACGAGCGGATATGATCGGTTAAAAAAGATAACGTAAACATTTAAAGTTCAAATAAAATACACCCTGCCTGAATTCTTTTCCGCCTCACCCTTTACCTGACTCTAGACGATTACACGTTTTACCTGTTTACTGACAGTTGAATCAGTATTAATGCTAACCCCACACTAATAAGGGTCAAGTGAAATCAATTACTTCCCCTGCATTACTCAGTCATTAGTTAGATTATACAGATTTGAAGACAGTCGGGCAATGTATTTATCTGTATAGACCACTTCGTACATAACAGCCTTAACTCTTACCCTATCCCGAATCCTAACTCTTTTCCTGGCTGGTGAGTCCATATGTATTTGATTACAAATGTAACAGCGTTAACAGAGGATTTGAAACGTATTTTATTCCTTTTATCAGGTGTAAAACGTATCAGTTACAGATTGAAAATGAAAAGTATAGAACATATGTTATCAACTTGTACAACATATTATAAAAAAACGTATTTATACACGAAATAAAACAAATCAAATACAGTTACATTAATATATAAAATTATGTAAGAATGTTATTTGTTTTATATTGTATACTGATAATGTAAAACGTGTAATCTTTAGATTACTGCAATGTGGTCTTATTGTTGTAAAAAGTTTAAAAAAAAAACGCTTTAACAGGGGCCATTACAAACCCATTCAAAAAACGTTTACTCTAAGGCTTTATTAATGAAAGTGATGCAAACAATTTATATAAATCGTTAATTTAAGATGTAATTTAGAAAATAAAAGTGTTCGAGACGTTGAACGCCGTGTTGTGTAGAGTTACAGTTGGGCATTATATGTTCGCCTGTGTGAAACTTCCGGCTTGAGGATTAAGTGACATATCTTCGCATTATATTATTGTCCTTAAGAACAGAATCAGGAAGTTTTTACAATTTCGTATTACTCTTAGTGATCAACATTCAGGCCTTATACCGACCATTTTCATAATATATCTATAGGTGCTACATATTTACGAAAAAAAACACGTAAACTGATTGTAATTAAACACAAATTAAAGAGTATACTTTGTTCATTTAAAATGATTTTAAAAGTAATTGACTAGACGTAGATAATATTCGTGTAATGTGTTACATGTATGCATGATCATACAATGTTTGGAATTCGTATAACTCTCGTCTATTATTAAACACAGAAAATAATAAAGTAAAGATTTTCAGAAAATGTATATTCAATTTATAATGATATCTGTTTAGAAAAAGGGCCAAGATGGCGCTTAATCTACCTGATGGTACATGTATGTGAAACGAATAATATCGGGGGGAGGGGTGGGGGCGGGGGGGGGGGGGGTGGGTGGGGGGGGGGGGGGAGAGATTTGTTCATTTTCAGCCCTTTTCTGGTGCCAACTGGCGACTACCATTTGAAACCAGTCAATATGAAACACATTTTGTAGGAGGTCACGTTTCTGCTTAACCATTTCCCTGACAAAGTCGGGTTCTTACGCCTCTGCGTATAAAACGTGTGCAGCCAAAGGAACACTTTCTCATGATGAGCAATTTATCCTTTTGCCACAATATAGGATCAATAGTTATACTTTCATTTATAGATATATGTATTTTAACTCTATGCCAAGTTGTTTTCAAAGTTGTATGTGGTTAAGGGTGTATCATCTTGATATGAGGCAAGCACTTTCATAACATAATAAACAAATGGATCAAAATGGTCCTAAATCGATCACCTGAGTGATAATATAGTAGCAATTTTTTTTAACTTCTAAAGTCGGGGAAAATGTAATTAAGGTGGGTGGAAACTGCAAGGAGTAGGCACTGTAAAATCAAATTCCTTAAAGTAGAAGGACAAAGTTTCAAGTCGGGGTAAATGTAATTAAGTGAGGAGGAAACTGCAAGGAGTGGACACTATCAAATCAAATTTCTTAAAGGAGAAGGACAAAGTTTCAACATGTATAGTTAACAAGAGAGCCATAATGCCCTCGATCGCTCACCTGATTATGTGTTTTTTTATACTTAATAAGAGAAGCCATGTTTTTAACGGATCATATCATCGAAATAATTTCAACAATCTTAGTAGAGGGTCACCAAAGGAAAGTTTTAGAAAAAATGTGATCTCTAAAGTTTAGACTGTCAATTCAAGTGTTAAGAGTTCAAACCCCAGCTCGGTCAACATTCTGTCCGACACTTGACAAAAGTCAAAACGACAAGCGTTATTCGTCTTCTTTCAATGGGCGAACAGTCTATTTTGAAAAGATTGTTATGTGGAGTACTGATTTGCGAAAGCAAAGAAACACATGGGTAGTAAAAATGGCTGATTATTTAAATTATAGTTGTACTGGATAGACGTTCTCGTAGACTGCTTTGAATAAGCACAGTTTCTTATAACAGACACCTGTAATAATGTTCTGGCATAATACTAAACATAGTGTACCGTAGTGCACACTTGCATTAAACACACACTTACGTTGATTTTCCTGGAGCATGTTTATAAAGACTTGATGTTCAATAGTATTTTAGCCAAAACTAAAATGCATGATGTTTGTTTTGTTTCTTTGTATGGTGCTTTACGTCGCTTTTAACAAAAGTCAACACTATTAATTTATGTACACTCTCTTTGTGTAGCTAACATTATCTATACATATATGTGAGTCAAGGTTGTCTTCAGTAATTCTAAAAGATAAACACTGACTTACCTCTCAAGAGCGCCATTCTATCATTTACCGGATGTCGTGTAAAGTATCACACACACACATGCACGCACACACGCACGCACGCACCCCCCACACACATGCTTGTATACCCAACACACTGAGGTATATGATTCCACACAAACACACCGAGGTCTATGCTTATTCGTCATGTTTCAAATATAAGAAAAATGTAATGACATAAAGAATTGGTCCTGAATGTCATTTATCATAAGCACATTGGGGTAGTATAATTTTTGGGAAACCAGTACAAGGTAAACAAACCGATGTAACAACCTGAGTATGTGACACACAACAACCTCGGTATGGGACGCACAGTAGAATATCGGAACGAGGTGTGTGGGATCACACACAGCACCCTTACAAGCTCCAAATCGACACACCGACGTATCGTCCATTTTTTCAGATATAAACATAGACGAGCATTCTGCGTTACTTTAGAGGTAAACATACCGAGGTAATGGAAAAAGTACCTCGGTATTTTTTGGTACCTCAGTAAGTTGTTGTGTACTCCTATGACCTACCTCGGTGAGTAATGGTATACCAACGCACACACACACACACACACACACACACACACACACACACACACACACACACACACACACACACACACACACACACACACACACACACACACACACACACACACACACACACACACACACACACACACACACACACGCGCACACACACATACAGTGATAGATTGTGAGAGATAGGGGATAACAAATATGTGTTTCACTTTATTCTGTCTTTGTATTATTTCATGACAAATTAAAACCAATATTAGCTTTTTACTTGCCTCCCGTTTATTGTTATGGGTTGACGAATTGTCTTACTTTTTACATAAAATAATTATTGGAAGCCGCCAGGAGGCGGCTTCCTGTAGGGATGCTTTTAATTTTCGGTTAAGGAGAATATTTAGACCTGCCAGCGTGACCACATGTCTTCATTTCTCTTTGTCCTTTCTAAGTTCATTAATTTAAGGTAATGACTTTTAAAACATCCCTTTTATACTCTATATACATGTTTGAGTTTTACAAATTAAAAACAAAAGACAAATGCCAGTATATTACTTGAATGTATGTACATTTTTATTTAAGCGAAATTCATACTCTACCTACTCTAGACAGTAAAATAGAGAACCCTTGTATTGAATTTTTAAATATAGTCTGGTTCCTTAAAACTACGTGCTATGATATATTACGCAGTAATTAGAGGAAGAAGCCTCGTCCCTTATTCACTAAACTTTTCAATTTAGATATTTGTCTAAATCTAAATCTTAATATTTAGTCCACGTTTTAGATTTAATCCGTATTCACCAACGCGTTTTAAACCGATCTTAATTTGGTCTAGTGTGTAAATGTCGTAAGCGGCCACGCAGCGACTCTGGTTCCCGAATCAAGTTAAGAGCTAAAATAAAAGACAGTACCATTCATCTATAGTCTATTTATATATTTTTATTCTTATCGCAATTTCACATACATTTTTCATTTGCTTTGCTTTTAATAATCTGACTTTCATGTTCAGTACATACTGCAGTCGCGGCAATTCGGTCATGGTGGAGTGCTCTTGGGCAAGGCACATTTTCTAGCCTAGTACTGGTTTGTTCACCCAGGGATCATGAATAATTAAATTTAAATGCGCGCTAAATGACCTTAGCTGTCGATGCGCCGTAAAACAATATACATTCATTCATTCATTCAGTACATACGGGATTCAAAGTTAACTTTGAGTACAATTGCCATCGCAAAATGCAGACATGAAAATATTTAAACCACAGAAATATCTGTTTCAAGATCAATTTCATTCTTTTTCGCTGTTGCAGTTCCACATTTCATGAATATCGCGGTAAACACGATATCGGTGTATTTTGCCTAGCCAACAATATGTTTTATCACGGATACGATGTAAACATCCAGAATACTTAAATGAAATGAAATCTTCTGGTTCTTACAAACAAAGTGTGATCGGATTAACTGAACTGTATTTAACTTATCACTGTAAATGTAGACAGCATTTCAACTCTTATATCAACTGGTAAATTTACAGTTTGAGAAATAAATTCAAGTAAATTTTCAAGCACTGGTTTAACGTTTTCAAAAAAATTGAAACTAGTTCCTATAGTAAGCCTTTCCCTTATACGTAGCACATTAAGTAAACATTGGAACATCTTGCTAAATGAAGGTATAATTTATGAACTTAAAGTAGAAAACATTGTAGCAAAAGGATAACTTCCTCGTGATCAATTTCTCTTTTTGTCACAATGTTTTCAAAAGTCGCTGCAGCTATTGTCAGTCTTTCGGATTACGTGTACATAGATATACGTTTACTTGATTTTCTGAATGCTAATCACGACACGAGTTCACATCAGTTTCGTCAACTCGAGATTGTGAGTTTGTAATCCGACAGCTTTGATCTTCAATTGCTCAATTTGCCACAATAACTTCAACTCTTTTCAATTATCTTACTATCATTTAAAGAGATTTTCTATGTTTTGTACTTGATGATTTTAAAGTCGGTCAGAGTAAAACATCATTGAAATCATTGTGGCAAAAGGAGAAATTGCTCATAATGAGCAATATCTGCATTTGCCACAATAATTCAACACTTTTCAATTATCATACGATCATTTATAAAGATTTTCTTTAACCTGATAATTTCAATGTCGTCTACTGCAGATTTGTTTTATGTGGGAAACCCTTATCCATTATCATGACTTACCGATTCAAACGAAAAACAAATTTTCTGTGTGTCAGCATTAGACTAGATTTGATCCCCAGTCGGGTCATACACAACGTTAGAAATTGGATTCCATTATTGGCTTTAAAGATTGCGAGGAAAGCAATTATAACAACCCGTTTTGTTTCAAGAACCCGTTTCGTACTTCATTTTTTGAGATTCACTACGTTTTGAAATGAAAACGAAAATGTAGAAAGACACTAATCATTTCAACATTAAAAGACAAAGACCCTATAGAAATATGACTTGTTTTCTCATTGTTATTAATATTCTCAATCCGCATTAACTATTACCCTTTTTATCCCAAATAACACATTAGTTTATTAAATACTTATAAACTTTTGTTAAACAATGTTTACGAATTGGAAGATTTTAAAGAATAATGTCAGACAGATACATTAGGCTAATTGTTTGGTCATTTAAGTTAACGCATGTAGATTGTCTAACAACCACAATGGAGCACAAAAACATTATTTGTTTAGGAATGTCACCATGTATCATATCAGTTGCATTACAACAGTTTTGAGTGTCTCATTCGTATTCATGGTTTCTTTGTACATAGGCGTTTTTATGTATTGTATCTGCTTTGGTAAGACATGAATGGTATCTTCCTTTGTCATATTGTATTGTGTTTTGTAATGCAAGTAGATAATTTACATTGAGACAAGGTAAGCAATCTCTCTATATAACCTTTTTAACATTGTACTAGATATTGTATTTTACGTTTTCTGCTTCAAACACATCCTACAGAACGAGCACATGCTAAGTCTAAACAAGTACAAACATATACTAAAGAAGTAGAAAACTTTGTGAGAAAAATAAAAATGGATTATTAAGAGTAATTACTTTTCTCTAACAATATTTCCAAATGGTGTCAGTAACGAGGGGATCGAAAGTCATGCATATGAGGGAAGGGTGCCAGGAAGATAACATCCGTACAACAGACGTATACACATCGTATCAGGTAAATCATGACATACACTTTTAAATTGGAATGCTGTTTCCAAAACATGTTGATATTATTTTTTCTCTGATACAGACGACTTATAACGCATCTGCAACAATGCGAGAGGAGGGTAAAGAGATGATTTGATAAAGAGCTATCTTTTCCAAAAATGTACTACCGATGTGCCAGTTGTTACGCAGTTTTCTAACATTCAGACGCTTTCAAAGCAGATATTTAAAAATGATCATAGCATGAATATGTTTTCTGTGTAAATTGATTGTGATTTTTTTAAAATTGATTTGTTGTTTTGTGACACTTTCAACAATGTTTCAGTTATAACACGTCGTTAACTGGGTAGGTTACCAGTACTACTGGTCCATTTATCCTGACACCAGCCAGTTAGTCAGAAGTCTAACCCCGAAACCCTGAGCGTCAAGGCGGGCAGCCATTTCTACCATTTTGACAGTCGTTTGTATGACCCGACCGGGGATATCTTTTATTGAAATTTTATATTTATTGTCCCTTTTTTGACTCACTCACGCTTTTTATGTCTATCATCAGAAATTACCCAGATTAAAGAGACCGATCGCGCTTTTAGTTTTTTCACAATTAGAAAAAAAGGTAATTACTCGGGGGTTTGGGTCTATCAACAGTAATGCACCTTAATTAAAGGGACTAATTGGCGATTTTGGATTTATCACTAGTTAGGTGTCTTAAACGAAATGACAGTCTCGCGTTGTTTTAGTCTATCATCAGTAATGTACATTAAACAAAGGGACAGTCTCGCGTTGTTTTGGTCTATCATCAGTAATGTACCTTACACAAAGGAGTCTTGCGTTGTTTTGGTCTATCATCAGTAATGTACCTTACTGAAAGGGACAGTCTCGCGTTGTTTTGGTCTATCATCAGTAATGTACCTTACACACAGGGACAGTCTCGCGTTGTTTAGGTCTATCATCAGTAATGTACCTTACACACAGGGACAGTCTCGCGTTGTTTAGGTCTATCATCAATAATGTACCTTACAGAAAGGGACAGTCTCGCGATGTTTGGTCTATCATCAGTAATGTACCTTACAGAAAGGGACAGTCTCGCGTTCTTTTGTTCTATCATCAATAATGTACCTTACACAAAGGGACAGTCTCGCGTTGTTTAGGTCTATCATTAGTAATGTACCTTACACACAGGGATGGACTCGCTTGTTTTGGTCTATCATCAGTAATGTAACTTACAGAAAGGAACAGTATCGCGTTGTTTTGGTCTATCATCAGTAATGTACCTTACACAAAGAGACAGTCTCGCGTTGTTTAGGTCTATTATTAGTAATGTACCTCACACACAGGGATGGACTCGCTTGTTTTGGTCTATCATCAGTAATATACCTTACAAACAGGGGACAGTCTCGCGTTGTTTTGGTCTATCATCAGTAATGTACCTTACACAAATGGACAGTCTCGCGTTGTTTAGGTCTATTATTAGTAATGTACCTCACAGACAGGGATGGACTCGCTTGTTTTGGTCTATCATCAGTAATATACCTTACAAATAGGGGACAGTCTCGCGTTGTTTTAGTCTATCACCAGTAATGTACATTACACAAAGGGACGGACCCGCTTGTTTTAGGTCTATCATCAGTTATGTATTATTATTATTATTATTTATTTCCTCCCAAATGGAAGATCATTTCAAAATAATAACGAGAGATGCAACGTAGCTGAACCTAACTACATGTGTTCGTTAATAATAGCTTTCCACCAGAGAGAAAATAGTTCATAGGGAAGGGGCTGCAAAGCACGTGCAGATATATACACACATCAACATATCTCAACAATTAATATATACAATGTTACAAAAAAACATAAAAAAACAACCAAACAAGACATGAAATGATACGGATAGTTTGTGTTTAACCCTTTACAAAGTACTGGTAACTATTCCATACGTTATGTAGAAATACGACATGTTTGTAAAACATGCCATAATTGTCAAGCAGTACGCTGTTCAAGTTCGGATTAAAACCGAATAGAGCTTTAACATACTCCTTACCATTCAAAGAAGCTAACATATTGAAAATACTACTTCCAAATTGGACAATCGTAATTTGTTGAAAAGAATCCGTGAGGGATCTTACATAAAACAGTTAATTAAAATATGATCAGTCATCCTTGTTTCAATATCGCTACGGACTCGCATTTTTTTGGTATATCATCAGTAATATACATTACACAAATGGACGGACTCGCTTGCTTTGCTTCATCATCAGTAATGTACCTTACACAAGGGGACAGTCTCGCGTTGTTTTGGTCTATCACCAGTAATGTACACTACACAATGGGACAGTCTCGCGTTGTTTTGGTCTATCATCAGTAATGCAACTTACACAAGTGGACAGTTTTGCGTTGTTTTCGTATATCATCGGTAATGTATCTTGCATAAAGGGAAGGACTCGCTTGATTGATCTATCATCGGTAATGTACCTTGCATAAAGGGAAGGACTCGCTTGTTTGATCTATCATCGGTAATGTACCTTACACAATTGAACGGACTCGCTTATTTAGTCTATCAACAGTAATGTATCTTGCATAAAGGGAATGACTCGCTTGTTTTGTCTATCATCGGTGATGTATCTTGCATAAAGGGAAGGACTCGCTTGTTTGGTCTATCATCGGTAATGTACCTTACACAATTGAACGGACTTGCTTGATTTGGTCTATCAACAGTAATATATCTTGCATAAAGGGAAGGACTCGCTTGTTTGATCTATCATCGGTAATGTACCTTACACAATTGAACGGACTCGCTTGATTTGGTCTATCAACAGTAATATATCTTGCATAAAGGGAAGGACTCGCTTGTTTTGTCTATCATCGGTAATGTACCTTACACAATTGAACGGACTCGCTTATTTGGTCTATCAACAGTAATGTATCTTGCATAAATGGAAGGACTCGCTTGTTTTGTCTATCATCGGTAATGTATCTTGCATAAATGGAAGGACTCGCTTGTTTGGTCTATCATCGGTAATGTATCTTACACAATTGGATGGACTCGCATGATTTAGGTCTATCATCAGCTATGAACCTTAATTAAAAGAATATTCTCGCGCGTGTTGAGTCAATCATTATTAAAGGGAATAACTCGCTCTGTTTTCGAAGCTACTATCAGTAATGATGTACCTCAATTACAAGGAAAAACTGCAGATCGTTTGAAAATAACAAACATGTTATACAAATATTTCATAATGTCAATTCAGATAAATACACATTTCTTTTCGTAAGATTCGTAAAACATGTCTGTAGCAAGGAAAATGTTAGAGCCCTATCTTGCTTCATTCCTTTAACCAACATCGTCAACCATAATTGTTTTGCATTAGCTTAAATTGGTCAGTATCGGAATCGGAATCTCTACACAATCTTTTCCTAGATGTTCTCAAAGTCGTCTGCTGCAGAAATGTTATTTGTAGTTAAGAATTAAATACCGTTGGTGGTAGAATAAACGAAACCGGTTTGCTAGTTTAAAACCAATGAAGTGTCTTTTTCTTATTTACTATATATCTATGTGTGTTTCATAAAGACGAGTATTTGTACCCAAGTCAAATATTTCAGGGACGATGACGTTGATAAAAAGAAAGAGTAGCCTAACATAAGCGCACTTCACAGTTCGTAAACAAGATTACCTTGCTCTTTGTTAGAAATGGCGGTTTCCTCTTTTGTTTTGCAAAACACTTCCTATTTGCATAATATTAAAATGTATAATACCAGGTAAGAGTACATATATATGCAACGAGTTCAAATATTTTAGGGACCATAACGTCGTTAATAACTATTAAAAACGCTTTCCTGTCATTAAATCACGTTCTTCAAGTCCAACATATTTTGAAACAAAGAGCCCAATTGCTCTTAGAAAGAAACGTGTTACTACCTCCTCTCTCTCTCTTTCCTACACATACTACCGTCTCCCATGAATACGCTTGATGAATACTATTTCAGAGTATATGGTTCATTCGAGATGGTATTTTATGCGGTTTCTAAAGATCTAATAAACGTTTGTTGTATTTTGTTCTGACTTTCATAATAGTGTATGAATCCCCAGAGTCAAACATTCAAATACTAACTAAAATGTTTTTATATTTAGAAGACTGATAGTCAAAAAGATTAAGACTTATAAGATACACACTTTATTCTTATTTTGTTCATATATATATATTAGCCAATACTACCATAATTAAATTATAATGATTTAGCTGCGCCGAATACAAAACCTGAAATTAATTAGCGTAAAGTTTCATCATCTTAACTTAAATATGACTTCAGACATGTACGACACACAATTCCCACGAACTATAAGCTTATTTCAACCAAGTCAAGGGCCATTCATTTTGTTTAAGCTTCGTTTCGTTAAGAAAAACAACCCAATTCGAACAGCTGAATATGTTTACAAACATGTCTGAAGATATGGCCGAAACAAAGTGTCCTCACTTTATAAGCAAAGTATAATTCAGTAGCCATAACAGATAGCATAACCGAATGTGCACAATATCGCATGCTAACAAACACTCCTTCAATGGAGGAAGGAAGAGGGAGAAGAGACAGAGAGAGACAGAGATAAAGAGACAGAGAAATAGAGAGAGAGAGAGGGGGAGAGAGAGAGAATGATGACATCATAGAGAGACAGTGACAGAGATACAGAGAGATAAAAATAGAGGTTGAGCGACAGTGACAGAGACATAGAGACAGAGAGAGAGATACAGACAAAGAGAGAGAAAGAGACAGATAAATTCAGAGAGAGAGGGAGAGAGAAGGAAGACATCATAAGAGAGACAGTGAAAGAGATACAGAGAGGTTGAGAAACAGTGACAGAGACAGGGAGAGAGAGAGAGAGAGAGAGATAAAGAAAACAAGAGAGATAATGGGGAGAGAGGGAGAGAGGGAGAGTGAAAGACAGACAGAGAGACAGAAAGAGAGAGATACAAACTTTAAGAGAGACAGTGACATAGATACAGAGACAGCAAGAGAGACAGAGACAGATACAAAATACAGAGAGAAAAGATGAGAGAGGGAGAAAGAGAGAGAGAGAGCGAGAGAGGTGTGGGAGAAAGAGACATAGAGAGGGAGATAAATACATAGAGAGAGAGAATGGGAGAGAAAGAGAGAGAGAGAGAGAGAGAGAGAGAGAGAGACAAACAGACAGACAGACAGACAGACAGACAGAAGAAGATATACAGACTTAAAGAGAGACAGTGACAGAGATAGAGAGAGAGAGAGAGAGAGAGAGAGAGAGAGAGAGAGAGAGAGAGAGAGAGACAATGAATTTTCTTAAAGATCAAATTTCAATGTGTATTGTAATCGATACCCCGCTTGACGTTCATCGTGACATTGTAAATATAAAAGAGGATAGTGTGTTTTGCTTGCTTTTATAAACTCCGAAACTGTAATATAGTATACATTATAAACTTAGTCTACAAAGATGATATGGTTAAACTGTTTAAATGCCAATAAGTCAATAGACCATGGTCTACATGAAAATATAAGACTATAAAAACATACATTTTTGTTATCTAGAAAGTTGATCGACCATGTACTATGTACTATGTACTACATGAGCATATCAAAACATAAACACATACATTTTCGTAACGTAGAAAGTCGATAGACCATGTACTATATATATTAAGTTGTTCAATGTCTGTAGGATTATTCATTAGTTCACAATATTCATTCACTTCATGGTCATTAATATATATATTTAAGACTAAATACCAATACATTTACATTTATCTATTCAAAATCTGATAAAAAGTTTGGAAAAGAAAACCCGAGCATGAACTTTGATATGTGATCTGCCATAAAGTATGCAGTTAAATTTGTAATTGTAAAACTGCATATCCATGTATTGAAATACTGAAATATGATAGCTCAAATGACGTCAATCTTTAATGAGTGTATACACACAATCGATACTAGTTATCAATGCTTTGGTCGCTTATTAATTTTGAAACTTTAAACTATAATACGTTATAAACTTGGTCTACAAAACTGACATGGGAAAACGTTATATAGTAGAATACCTGCAGACGAGAAGTTTGATTGGACATCTACTGTACAAGGACAGTAATTGAAAGTTTCAATATATTTTGTTTCATCTGATTATTTATCTTTGTGTACAGTGAAAGTCGATATAATTTGTTTTACACGTATAATCCAGATCATGGGAAAGAGGTAGAGCGTCTTCCTCACGAACCAAATACGTTCCCACATGCAGACGCATTCTGAGGTTTAGAAAGGAGAAATACCGATAAAGAACACATTATCAGTGTCCTTTTATTACATGTGCTCTGTCTACGCACATCAATCATAATGAATATGCGTCAAGTGTAGGTTCAGATCAACCTGTAATTCATGCAAATAATAATGTGTACCTACCTATATGTATAAGATAGATAGATTTATATAGCATTGATGATTACACATCTCTGAACTTTAAACGAACCGCGATCCACTCCAGGGAAAAAATACTTTAAGTATTGTGCGACTAGTGTCATACATGTATATGTAATAAATTAGTCGCGGACCATGAAAAGGAAAACACAATGATTCGGTGGAGTTGTAGAAGAGCGTCTGCCTTGGGTGCAGGAGGTCGCGGTTTCGATCCCCGGTCGGCTTATACCAAAAATGACTTCATTGGCTCTCAAAGTTGCGATGTTATCATTTCGACTGACTGGCTGGTGTCAGGATAAATGGACAAGTAGTACTTATTGGTAACTTACCAAGGAAACGCCGTGATATAACTGAAAATTGTTGAAAGCGGCGTAAAACATTAAACAATTATCTAAAATAAGATCATTTATACTATAGCGATTTATCATTTACATCACATAGCATTTATGCGTGGACAGAGGTTCGCGTTAACTTTTATAAATATGCTACGTTTGTTTTCATTGAGCAGGTCTCAAATCACCTATCTTTAACATATCTTACCTTCGTTAGAAGTTTAGAAGTCTACAGTTTATTGTGTTAACCCTTTCCCACACACAACAAGTAGAAGACTTCGAAAACATATAGGCAAAACTATGAACACTCCTTATATATAAACGTTGAATTATTGAATAAACATTAGAAGGGGTAACTAATTATGTCAAAACTAAACAAACCAATACAAAATTGCGTCTATTTTAGACTGATGAGTAAGGATATTTTTTTTTGTTAACTCTTTACCACATACGACACAAATCTCAAGTAGACACTCCTTATAAATGAAAGTTGAATTATTAAAGACACATTGAAAACATTGTGGCATAAGGAGGAGTTCCTTATTATGTCAAAAGTAAACAAACCAATACGGATTCGCGTCTATTTTAGAAGTATGAGTAAGAATAGTTTATTTCGTTAACCCTTTCCCACATATACAACAAATCTGAAGTAGACGTCTTTGAATACATTCAGACCAAAGTATAGACACTCTTAATAAATTAAAGTTTAAATATTGAATAAAATCATAAGCACTTTCACGCTTGCCAGCCGAGCCCCGGTAGCTCAGTCGGTAGCGACGCGGGCTGTCAATCCAGGGGTTGTGAGTTCGAATCCCGGCTCAGCCAACTATCTTTCCGAGGATTGACAAAAATCAATGCGACATACGTCATTATTCTTCAACCAATGGGCTAAGTATATGTGGAAAAGCAGCCAGTTGCTTGGGAAGATTTTTGTGTGAAGTACTGGTGAGAAAACCAGAAAATGCATGAGTAGGTGAACTGGCCGCTGAGAAATTGAGAAATTGTTAAAAACGGCGTTAAACCCCATTCAATCAATTATACGCTTGCCACAATGTTTTCAAAAGTCGTCTGCTTCATATTCGACAAAACGTGTCAGTATGTGGGTAAGGGTTAATCTCTTATCTCGCTAAATTTCTACAACCAAAATCGTACACACTTGTTAATCTGCGCAAATTGGTTTTGTTCAAGAACTAGTAACAGTAATAGCTCTCATATTAGTATGTAGATGTTTTCGATGTTGCGTGCTTTTTTGTTGTTAAACAGTAATTTGACAATCGAGGTTATAGTACTTGCATATACAAATTCAAATTTTTTAGGGACGATAACGTCGATTATATCTATTTAAACCCTCTACCCTGTCATTAATGAGTCGCCTTCACACACACACTTCAAATCAGAAACATTATCAAGAAAGAGGACACTGCTCTAGCTTCGGGTTTTGTTTATCCTCTCACTATTTTTTAATTCAAAGATACTTGCTCCTTACGTAAAAAAATGCAATTACAAAAACTATTATTATATTCGCATCTTATTAAGAGGGATAACACGAGCCAATCTCATATAATTCCATCAATTAGTTAAATTATAAAATTAGTTCGTTAGAAAATGTTAAAATGAGCATACGGACGTTATAGAGAACAGTGTAATATAGCTGGGTAGCTACCACGCTACAATTAGGTTAGGACATTTTTAAACCTGCATAGACTATTTTTAATTTTCTTTGAGACTCTAACGTATTCAAAAGTATTACAAATATTCTAAATGAACACAATTACATTCTGATAGCCAGTAGAGAGATAAGACACTCAATGGCTTCGTATTCCTTTTTCAGTTGTCACAGCTTTATTCAATAGTGAATGTTTAAATACAAACACTTCAAATATCATTTTAAAACGTCATTGAACGACACCTGCTTAAATGATTAATTTTTACTTTTACACAAGGCTTCTTACCGAATTCTAACAATTAACCCTGTTACCTGCATTTGATTATATCTGTGGTGTCTAAAGAAAACGTGCTTCCTTCTCTAACAATCTTTACAAAGGTCAACTGCTGTAAAAGGCATGATAGTTCAAGTTTAAGTATGATTTTTTCAAGTATATAAGGCCATTGGCACATAACATAGCTTACATTTACAAATCATAATTCATACAAGAGTGGCATATTGTTTGGATAGTAAATGATTGTAATTAAAAACATTATCCAAATTATTTGATTATGTTTTCAATAATGTTTAAAATTAGATAAACCTTTTTCTTTATATAAACGGCTTATAATGATTTTGAAACTTAATCTCAATTTACCTTAACGACTATATGTCCAACGTCTATTCTTTTTTGTTGCATTTTCCTATGCTGTTTTGTTAGTAAACAAGCGATTTCGCCCTTTCACAATTTACCTTAAGTTCGAGATTAAACTCCACCTTTTATTGTTCCTATTTCGTTTGAAACTAGACGATTCTTATATTGCACTTCATCCATGTCTGGATTTACAGTAACAGTATATACTCGTATGTAGCCTCATTACATTATTTAAACTGGACGTCCGCAAAAATGAAAAACAGCTCTATGTGCATGTTGACAAAAAATCGCATACCTTTTATGAATGTAACGTAATCATATTTGGAGATATGTACGAGACAAATAACTTGTTGAAACTTAGATTAAGCAAATTCGGTCCGAAATCTAAATCGTTAACCAATCGGTCACCAATCAAACTCCGTTGTTTAGTGATTGGAACTCTACTTCGGGAGCGAGAGACCATGGTTCAATTCTCGAACACGCAAAGTCAAGGACTTTTAAATGGTGAAGAATTATTCCTTATTCACACGAAAATATCGGTGTGCATATAACTGATTTACATGTTCTTATGAAAGTGACATTTCAGCCCGTTCAAATGTGTTAGAAAATGTCATTATTTGAGTTTCGATTGTTTTAGTAATGTATGGCTACATATCAATGTTTAAGTGCCCAGCGGCGGTAGTGATGCGGGCTGTTTATCCATGGGTTGTGAGATCGAAATCCATATAGGCCAGCATTCTTTTCGACGTTTGACAATCAGTCGATACTTCAAGCTTTGTTCGTCTTTAAGCAATTGAAATAAAAGGTAGGCTATGTTAGTAAACTGTGAACAGTGAAGATCTCGATTAGATTGTGAGGATGCACGGGTCGATCTAGACTTAAACTGTTAACAAAAACCAACATGTACCTACCCCAATCGACGGGCTTATTTCACAGAATGTAAAATCTAAATATCCCCGAAACTGATCTGTTTGAGAAATTGAGAGACGGAAATAATAATTTTCACGGACGATCGGGTGGCTTGAATCATTTGGACCCGTTCGTTCACATATGGAATATTTATTTTGTCTGTGACATCGTAGGAAAGATTAATTAGTTGTTAATCTCTTCGAATAAAGTACCTTTAAGAACAATGGGAAAGAATGTTTCCTCACTGTTTTCAAAATTCATCTGATACAAATGCGTCAAACTTTGTCTCCATGTTAAAAAAGGTAAAAAATTAACCTGAAATGAAAGTGTTAGCTTTCTGCTGTGAAAATTGTAAGGTAAAAACGTATTCCTATGCTATGTCATTGCTTATTTACTCGTTAAAAGCTGGTCTACTCAAGCTTGTATAACAAAGTTGCAAGTGTCTGAGGTCTCCAATGACAGGGTTGAGTTCACCTTTGTTTGCAATGGCATTTGGTTGATTGATTACCTTTGTGAGGAATGCTCTTGTATGGAGTGAATTTGTATTTTCATCTCTACGAATGAAACTACACTAAAAGAAGAGGGGAGAAAACTTGTTCACGGTGTTGTCAAAATTCGTCTTATACAAATTAATCATGCTTAGTCTGCATATTAAACATCACTTTACCTGGTTTTGTCAGTTTTCCGCGTTAAAACATGACATTGCTTATTTACTGGCAAAATTTAAGTCCAATTTATCTTGTACTTGCCAGTGCATGAATACCCTGATGTCAAGGTGTAATGCTCCTTCGTTGAGTTCTCATGGGTGGAGTGCCATTGAGTGGAACGCCTTTGTGTGGAGTTACCTTATATGTGGTGTCTATGGTTGGAATGCTATTGTATGGGGTGTCCTTAGATGGAGTGCCCTTGTGTGAAGTTCCTTTGTATGGAGTGCTCTTGCATAGAGTGGCATTGCATGTAGTTCACTTGTGTGGAGTGTCATTAGGTGGCATATTTCCTTGTAGTTGTTTGCCACAGAGGGCTCATTGGTAAGTGTTATGTCACCGTGATGTTAATGACAACATGTTGAAAACGGCGTTAAATCATAATCAAACTCAACAAAAACTATATATTAGACCATACCATGATCCGCACAATCTTTGAACACAAATTAAACATTTTGAATAGTAATTTAGTTGAGCCCGTCAATGGTAAAAGATACAGTTTGGCATTTCTATCCAGTGTTGGTTCAGATCACTATGGCCATCTGTTCAGTTTCTTCGCACGTTATAAACAGCTTCGAACAAACCACCTGTGTAAGTGAGAAATAAACAGTGTAGATATTGAACAAACTGTGTGGATACACATACTGATCTAGATATACGCTGTTCACTGAGTTCAACTTTCACATTTGTACCATGGGTGGACTAATTTAGTAGTATATATCAATTAACCCCCGTATCTTCTATCTATCTCTATATTTATCCCTTTACCACATACAGTACAGAAGTTTTCTGACGCCCTTACAGCAAACAACGTTTGAAGACACAGTGACAAAAGGATAAATTGTTCATAATGAGCAAACTCTACTTTTAATACAATCTTTTTAACTCCTTTCAAAAGTTGTTCTTTGATTTATACATTGTTCTGTAGTTTTCATTACATTTTTTTAACATCGTCTATTGCAGGCTTGTTTTATGTGGGAAATAGTTTATAAACATATATATACATATCCTATTGTAAATATCAAAACCGATCAGTTCTATTTGTTCATTAACACGTTTGGAAGCATGCACATATTTACCGGGGAAGGGTTAATTATCCTGGAGTTGTAAAGACCGATTTAAAAGACGTCCAATAACGATATTTTAAATAATACATTTTTTTTACATATAGGCCATTGGAGGCCGGATGTAATTACCAATTTATAACTGTTTAGGAATGAATGTATGTTATTATTTGATGTAACACACGTAACAATAATCAATGATAAACTACTTACATACTGTCTTACTGACTGACTTACTTACTTACTTACTATATTATTTACTACATTAGTAACTATCTCACTATCTTACTTACCTACTTACTAATTTACTTACTTACTCACTTACTAACTATCTTATATACTTAATTACTTACTTACTTAGTAACTTACTTACTTGCTTATTATCTTATATACTTACTTATTGAATTACTTACTATCTTATTTAATTACCTACCATCTTACTGACTGACTGACTGACTTACTTACTGACTTACTATATTATTTACTATCTTACTTACTATCTCACTATCTTTCTTAATTGCTTACTTACTAGCTTAATTACTTACTCACCATATAATATACTTACTTACTCATTTACTTACTTACTCACTTACTATCTTATATACTTACTTACTTGCTTACTTACTTACTAACTTACGTACGTACTTATTTACTATCTTATATACTTACTTACATTCTCACTTACTTTCTATTTTATATACTTATTTTTTTACTTAATTACTTACTAACTTACCTACTAACTTACTTAATTAATTACTTACTTACTTACTTACTTACTTACTTACTTACTTACTTACTTACTTACTTACTTACTTACTTACTTACTTACTTACTTACTATCTTATCTTCTTACTTACTTACTTACTCACTTACTTACTATCTTATATACTTACTTACTTACTCACTTACTTTCTATGTCATATACTTACTATTTCATATACTTACTTATTTACTTACTTACTATCTTATGTAATTACTTACTATCTCACTTACTGACTTACATACTTACTCACTTATGTTTTAACTTACTTACATATTCACTCACTTACTATCTCACTTACTGACATACTAACTTACTTTACTGATTGTATTCTGGTAGACTAAACACTGTCGGCAAATCAGTGTCAAGAAGATATCTGATAAATTGCTCTTTCTGGGTAGTAAACTTTCTCAGAAAGAACATCATATCAGCAGCAGAATTTCTTACTTACTTTCATACTTACTGACTTACTTACTATCTTACTTACTTAATTACTTAATTACTATCTTACTGACTGACTAATTTACTTACTAACTGACTTTCTTACTTACTTATGTAGTTACTTACTTACTCACCTACTTACTTACTTACTTACGTACTTACTGACTTACTTACTTACTCACTTACTTACTTACTTACTTACTTACTTACTTACTTACTTACTTACTTACTTACTTACTTACTTACTTACTTACTTACTTGCTTGCTTGCTTGCTTGCTTGCTTGCTTGCTTGCTTGCTTGCTTGCTTGCTTGCTTGCTTGCTTGCTTGCTTGCTTGCTTGCTTGCTTGCTTGCTTGCTTGCTTGCTTGCTTGCTTGCTTGCTTGCTTGCTTGCTTGCTTGCTTGCTTGCTTGCTTGCTTGCTTGCTTGCTTGCTTGCTTGCTTGCTTGCTTGCTTGCTTGCTTGCTTGCTTGCTTGCTTGCTTGCTTGCTTGCTTGCTTGCTTGCTTGCTTGCTTGCTTGCTTGCTTGCTTGCTTGCTTGCTTGCTTGCTTGCTTGCTTGCTTGCTTGCTTGCTTGCTTGCTTGCTTACTTACTTACTTACTTACTTACTTACTTACTTACTTACTTACTTACTTACTTACTTACTTACTTACTTACTTACTTACTTACTTACTTACTTACTTACTTACTTACTTACTTACTTACTTACTTACTTACTTACTTACTTACTTACTTACTTACTTACTTACTTACTTACTTACTTACTTACTTACTTACTTACTTACTTACTTACTTACTTACTTACTTACTTACTTACTTACTTACTTACTTACTTACTTACTTACTTACTTACTTACTTACTTACTTACTCACTTACTTACTTACTTACTTACTTACTTACTTACTTACTTACTTACTTACTTACTTACTTACTTACTTACAATATTTATTACTCAATTACTAACTATCTTAATTATTTACTTACTATCTTAAAAACTTGCTTACGTACCTATTTACTTACAAACAAATTTACTTATTGACGTTCTTACTTACTTACCTACTTACTATCTTACCTACTTTACTACTTACTTACTTTCTGTCTGACTGACTAACTTACCTACATTCTTATTAAATTACAATCTTTATGGCTGAATGACTTACTTTTGTATCAATTTATAGACATTTGTGAGCATACTTCGAGGTATATTTTACCCCACCACTTGCGCAAGCAGGCATACACATAACACTAAACAGTGCCATAAAGTAACTTAGATACACAAGCAATCAATCAATTTGAGCAAAGGCTTGTGCAGAAGACTTCTGTAACAAACAGGCCGACTAATGCACATCTGAAGACAAATATTAAAAACATTGTAGAAAAAAGGGGCATTGCTCTTACAAAGCATACCTTTTCGACATCGTTTAACATTTTGTTCCGGATTTTAATTATTTTGCTTACCCAATAGCTATTCAAGGATTGGTTTAAATGTCTCCGAAATGTATAGGTTTGAAACCCGTCATGAAAAAAAACCAAAACCAATGCTGACAAAAGGAGCAATTTCCCCTTTACCTTTACGTTTTTCAACATTATATATAAATAGTTCTTCAAAATTTCCAAATATCACATTTTGCTTCATAATGTAATCAAAGATAATGAATTTAAATAAGCATATCGGGGAAAGACAGTATAATGCAAGATTAAGGATACAGGGAGTTATACTTATTACTATAAGAACTTACAGACTAATCTCTAATATAACTACAACAGTTTAGTTTAAACTTATTTATTTTATATCCATTGCGAAACAAGCCTTTGGCTTAGATTAATCACTCTCGATATCTGCTTCCTGGAGACTTAACCAGTGTTCGCGCCGTTTGTATGGAAAAATCCCAAAGTCAGGACTCGCTCATCACGGGATTCGAACCAGGTACCTTTAGTACAAGAGGCCGAAGCACACTACCTATGCACCACTGTCTTTCACAATGATAGATATGTGGGAAATGGTTAAAACTTGTGCCATTAATCTAAATATGAATTGTGTGTGTGCCCTACAATGGAAATTTAAATAGATAGCATTATCTATATTTAAGTATGAAAGGCATTCATTTTTTCTTGAGGTGAAGTTCATTATAGTTTAGCCATATCATGTCAAAAAGAGTCTTGTTGCTTCTTCTGTATTGTATAGTATGTTGGTATCACATCAAGGTAAAAGAGCTGGGCAGCACCTCATATCTTTCATAGAAACATACAGTTCCCCCTCCCAAGATCAACACCGTACAGAGACAATTTCTCCTTTTCTCATAATGTTTTCAAAAGTCATCTGCTGCAGAGGCGTCAGAAAGCGTTTTTATGTTGGAAAGGGTTAAAGATGTACAACCGTTCTTAAGAGGTGTTGCTCTTAAGAGATTTAAACATCCTCCGAATAGAATCACAATTCGAGTAATCTGAATGCTGACAATTTAGGAAAACATTATGGGAAATGGAGAAATTGCTAATGGAGACAAAATATCTTCTTTTCGTGCAATGTTTACCACTCTATTCCTTCAAAATAACCTGACTTTTTTAATATTTACTGTTTGCTTTTTTGTAAGAATATGGAGAATGTGGTTCTAAAGAGGTTGCTATTTGCTCAACAGAGCTCACTTTGGTGAGCTTATAATTGCTCATTTTGATGTAGCAGAACAGGGAGGACTCGGATGAAACTGTGAATATGTATCTCTAGATAACGCTTATACAATGTATTTCACTCTCAAACCTCCTTTGACGACCCTCAAACCCTATGCTGTGGGTATTAAAAGAAATCGTCCCATTAAGATCATTATTTTGAGTACCCACGACATAAGGTTATGTATGTTAAGCCAAAGCAATGATATTCTTGCAAAAAGACCTGTTTACTACTTCTTAACATTTCCCCACATATACACACACTCTGACGCCTCTGCAGCAGAAGATGACTTTTAAAAACATTGTGGAAAAGAAGAAATTGCTCAAAACTTCTTTCAGAAATCATACATTCATTTATAGAGATATTCCGTACTTTTGTCTAGATATCAAGATAGAAAGGGTTAATATCTAGGTCTCTGTCCTGAGTCTTGGATTTTCACAGATGCAAGATTTAGAGCCCTTTCACAGCAGACTCGACTCTTCTTTATTTACATTGATTCATTAGTTTCGACATTCTTTACAAAATGGACTGACAATTTCTCCTATGCCGTATACAATGTTTTCAGCTTGACTGACAAAAGAAGACCCCCTCAAAGATCATTATTTGTGTTTTTAAAGATTGCTGTTATAAACATGTTTTAAACTATAATTGGTAGAAAATTACTGGTGAACACTTAAAATTATTCAATTGAAATATCTGTTTTGTCAGTTTTTTCCTATCTTTTTCTCAATAATTGTTCACCCTTTCCTATATACAACAAACCTGCAGCAAACGATTTTGAAAACATCTGAGGAAAATGTGGAACATCGCTATAAATGAAAGTCAAATATTCAATGGAAATGAAAACATTGTGGCATAATGAGAAATTGCTCACTATGTGCAATTTCTCCTTTTGCCAGAGGGTTTTCACATTGTGTATGATGTCAAGTTCTCAAATGCATCTGCATGTTGGAAAACAAAACATTTTGGCAACCAATATTGGCTCAGACATGCATGATTAGTTGGTAAAAAACAATAGTTGTTCCAAGATTGCATGTCCTTTTGACTTTTGAAAACATTGTTGCAAAAAAAGAAATTGCTCATAACAAGCAAGTTATCCTTTTGCCTTGATATTTTCAAAATTATATATCCAATATCTGTACTTTTATTTATAGAGATGTTCCATATTTTTGCCTTTATGAGTGGGCGTTCCAGCCTTTGGAAAAGGACACCATGCGTGTTTTAGAGTAGCGTCCTTTTCACTGATTTGTATACGCTCATTATTTGTTTTGCTATCAATTTCAAGTTTAGCCTGCTATTGTTAAAAAAAAACCAGTGTATTTGAAAGTAAATAATACAACCGTGACATTGTAGGGAGTGAGAACTAGCGGGCCCTAAATTAGAGAGGGAATTCATTATTACCTAACGAAAGCTCTTAAAATAATTTAAATGGGAATAACCTTGTCAGTCGTAATCGAAATCGATTCCCCTGTATACTTATACGGACAAAAAAATAATGCAAGATTAACATATAAATAACCAATAAACTTATCAAAGAAAGGACAATGCACGAAAAATGTTAATCCTTTCCAACTAACAGCAAATATGCAGCAGAAGACTTTGAAAACATCTTCGCAAAAGTATGGAAACTTTTTATAAATGAAAGTATAGTTATTTAACATAGTTGAAAACAATGTTGCGAAAGGAGAAATTACTTGTTTTGAGCAATTTATTCTATTGTGACAGTGTTTTCAAATGTCGTCTGTTGCAGAGCTAGGTGTCAGAAAGCATCTATATGTGGGAAATTTAAGAGTTAACTTGATACATTCAGAAATGCTCTGAATGTCTTTTAAATGGGAATATTCTTGTCAGTCGTAAACAAATTAATGCCCCTGTATACATATATGGAAAATGAAGTTATACAAGGTTAACATATATAAAAACCCAATAAACTTATCTATAAAAGAAAGACAAGGCACGAAAAAAGTTAACCCTTTCCCACTAACAGCAAATCTGAAGCAGAAGACTTTGAAAACATCTTCGCAAAAGTATGAAAACTTTCTATAAATGAAGGTATAGTTATTTAACAGAGTTGAAAACAATTTGGCGAAAGCAAAAATTACTTGTTTTGAGCAATTTATTATATTGTCACAGTGTTTTCAAATGTCGTCTGTTGCAGAGCTAAGTGTCAGAAAGCATCTATATGCGGGAAATTTAAGAGCTAACTTGATACATTTCTAAGTACATGTAATGTTGTTTAGTAAAGATGGGTTAAATAGTAACTGTTATCATTTCCCAAATCCCAACAAATATGTAACCTGTAAAAACATCTGAAAAAAAAATTTGTAAAATCTCTGTAAATAAAAGTGAAATTATGAGTAATTTCTTCTTTTGTAACAATGTGTTCAAACCACGTATTTCAATTATTCAATTATTTGTACTTTCATAATTATATAGAGAAATTTCGTATGTTTTGACTGGATGTGTTCCTGTATATCCTCTTTTCAGTATAGACTTGTGGGAAACATAACATAAGCACTCAGGGATCAAAGTCAGGATGACACTATCGGTGAATTACGAAGGCAGCGACACGTTGTTAACTTGAAATACTGATGAAATAACAATTAAAAGAATTTCAAACAAAGGTTGCCATCTTGTGTTTTAACCCTCTCCCACGTCAACAAATATGTAGCAGGAGACTACAGGATAACAAAGAAATGACTGGCAATATGTGGACAGCATTAATCTGTTTACCTGCTAGGATAAAGATATTTCCGCTTTGACAACAAATGAGGAAAACAGTTAACATAACATGTTTTTTTAAAATAGACAGTTGAAAAACATATTATAAAATGACAAATTGCTGTCTTTGAACAATTTTTGATATACATGTATTCCTATTATACTTAATACTTATCTACAGTTTGCTTTATCATTCATTACATATGTTCATCCACCAGTATGTCTTCGGGTACATCTACAATTGAAACGTTTGTACATTGAATACCACGACATTCTCCGCAGGCAACTGAACACTCAAGTCCGTGTTTTCCACATGTACATATGTTTGAGTCACATTTGATAACTTTCAATGAGTTGTCTAGTACAGGTGCTAAATCAGTTTAAAATGGAAAGAGTTTTATTGATTTTTTCCATACCAACCCAATTTAGTAGGCAATGAGTCAGTGTCGTCATTTGTACAGCATTGGACTTGATAATACACTCTCATAGAGTGGTATTTTGCTGCTGCTGATCTTGGAGGACAAGAATGAACATGAACACATGTTATGCCTTTTGCTACTTTCCTTGCAAACTTCCTTAACCTCAGTAAATCTAATCCTTCAGATTGACAAACAATACCTGTATCATTTATATGGAAGAAAATGCTTCCCAAAAAGCAAACTTTAGCAAAAAAACGGATGCATTGATGTAAATGAATTTCAGACTTCATACTTCACACTTCATAGATTATATGTTTGAATTGGAAGTGTGAAGTATGAAGTCTGAAGACTAAAGTCTGAAGTTTGAAGTTTGAAGTCTGAAGTTTGAAGTTTGAAGTTTGAAGTTTGAAGTATGAAGTTTGAAGTGTGAAGTATGACATTCAGACTTCATATTTCACACTTCATACTTCACACTTCACACTTCAAACATATAATCTATGAAGTGTGAAGTATGAAGTCTGAGATTCATTTACATCAATGCATCCTGTTTTTGCTAAACTTTGCTTTTTGGGAAGCATTTTCTTCCATACAAATGATACAGGTATTGTTTGTCATCTGAAAAAGAAAATGAAACATCATCGAAACAGTTTTCTAAATATTTAAGTTTACTAAATGATCATTATTTTGATGGTTTACATATTTGGATATAATAATAGTCTACAATATTCTTTGCATTAACCCTTTCCTTCTTATAGACGCTTTTTCAAATATAATCAATGTTTTAACTTTGATTTATAGACTTTCCATATTTTTTACTTAGATTTATTCAAAGTTATCTGCTGCAGATTTAATGTATGAGGGAAAGGGTTAAATGCTATTTCTTTGCTTGACGTTTAAACCGCTTTGTGCAGTATTTCAGTCTTGTAATGGTGTTTCATTAAAATAAAATAGTATGTTAATATATGAATATATCCAAAAATCATGATTTAACTCAGGATCAAACCCGATTCTTTCGCTTCAGAGGTAAATGCTCTAACCACTACCCACAGACAGATGGACAAACAGACAGATACACAACATATTAATTATTCTCTAGTGTCATTCTGGCAAGGTATATTACGCAACAATAGGTTACATGTGTGGTGTTATGGTACAGTGTATGCCCAAGGTACAGGACGCGCCGGTTAAATCCCCGGCCGTGTCATACCAAATACTTAATAAATGGTAATGATCGCTTTCCCTCCTTGGCACTCAAGGTTGTGAGCTAAGTATTAGAAATAATTGTTGAAAGTGGCGTAATACACCTTATCAAACAAACACATGTATATTGAGATTAGTAATTTTGCTATGAATGTTCTTCGCACATGAGCATACATATGTATGTGTTTCTTTTGTGTTTTATAAGACATTTTAATAACTATTATACAACTATACAGATAAACATTAAATTTCAATAATATATAATAACACAGTTAAGAATATAACAATATTTATGGAAACCCATTGAATAGTCCTATATAATAACCACATACGATACTTTTAAAAGTAGCCAATGTACCGTTGACAAGTATATCAAAATTTCCTCCAGCAATTATTGTGAAAAATTATAAACACTTACCTCATATCATTGATTGCTTTACGTTAAGGCTATCTGTTGAAATTTGTTTTGCAGACTAATCCATCTTGGGTTATCTAGACGCTTGGATCAAAGTATTGAAAGTCATACTAACTCCTCTAATCTTAATCATTTATAAAGGTATAATGCTATCTTTGATGTTATTAAAACAAAAGCTATTGATTTTGAGATCCTTTAAAACAAAAATACATTTTAATGATTCATTTTGCAATTCTCATGTCCTTGATCCATTAACAATCAGTTAAGGGCTTGGTGTATAGATAAAAGTACGGTGAGTACCAACATGAGGACATATTCTTATTTCTTCAAAGTCATTTATTTCAGTTATGGCTGCGTAGATTGTAAATGATTTTTAATATGTTGTTTTATTCTATATTTATTTAATAAACCTTTTCTGTTGCAATTAGTTTGATGCTCAAGTATGTTCTGACTGGACTATTACTTCCTAAATTACTCACTCACCTATTTTCTTACATACATACTTACTTTCTTATTTACTCATCACTTACTTTCTCACGTATACACATTAATAATAGTCGTTAAAACTTCTTTTACATATAGCTGTAACCCTTATTCGTTTTATTTGTTTGAAGATAGTTTTACAGTGCTAGATGATCGTCGGCCTCTCATACTAAGATCTTGAGCTCTGACATTTTACCCTAACTTAAGCATTGATGTATGTGTGACACATACTTAAAAGTTTCCCATTTATAGCAAATCTGAAGAAGGAGTTTATATCTGTTGAAATATAGGGGTAGACTTCTATAAATGAAAGTTAAATCATTGAAAACACTGCGAAGATTGTTCATAATCAGGACTTTCTCCTTTTGCCACAATGTTTTCAAAATTCGTCTGCTGCAAAAGCGTCACGGTTTTATGTGTGTCACTCAAATACATTGTTTGTAAGGATTGTTTTCAACATGCAAACTACACTTTTTACTTATAGTTCATTTAACATGTTTATTTATCTCTTTTTCTAAAATAAAAACCGTTATGATTATAAAAAATACGAATTTGGAGTGTGGTGGAGGGGGCTAAGGCTATGAGCTAAAGTAGTGACGTTCACAAAATAAGCCATTTCAAAGCAAACCGTAGCATTGAATGGTTTTCTATACTAATAATCATGTAATTAATCTTCGTTAAGTACTTGAAGTGATTGTGCACCTACAATAAAGACCAAGGAATCCCCCTAAAGGTCAAACTTCGAAAGTATATTTGAATCTGATTACCCATATTACGTTGGTATTTAATATATTCGTTGATATTGTCTTTTGTTCGCATACAAACTTTGAAACTTTGTTTTTGGATCCATTATAAACAAGTCAACACACTTGATATAGTAAAGCTGTAAACAAGTTGAATGTTTGAAGATGTGAAGTGAGATTGGGGGGGGGGGGGGGGGGGGGCGGGGGGGGGGGAAAGTGTGTGATCGTAAAGTTAACACACTTAAGTTGAACCAGCCGCCACGATATAACTGAAATACCTTTTACTATTGAAAACGGCGTTAACTCAAATCATTCGTTTTCGGTAAGGTAATTTGAAAATACGTATAATTTATGTAAAGCATAAAGTTCATGCCATAATGCCATAAACCCTTACTGTTAAGGCTCATGTATGCGGCGTTACGTCCAGTTAAGTGTGCAATCAAGTTCTTCTTGTAAGACTGCATATCCATCCTTCACTCGCTGAAAGCTGGTTATAAGTATCGACTAAAGTATAGGGCACGTCACACACATCAAAACCACATTCATGCACATGTATGCGTTACCTCCAGTTAAGTGTGCAATCAAGTTCCTTCTTGTAACACTGCATATCCATCCTTCATTCGCTGAAAGCTGGTTATATATCGACTATAGTATAGGGCACGTCACACATTTCAAAACAATGAGCATGCACATGTATGCGTTACCTCCAGTTAAGTGTGCATCAAGTTCTTTTATCCATCCTTCACTCGCTGAAAGCTGGTTATATATCGACTATAGTATAGGGCACGTCACACGAAAACCGACCTTCGGGTTGTTGCGACAAAGAAGGATCCAATTAGCTTGATCTCGGGGCAGTAAGATCAGGATCGTCACTATTAAACATCATGTATTACAAACATCCGCGAAGCCTCCCGACAACGGTAATGGCGAAGTATCTTTCTATGCAAAATGTAATTTTATCGTAAATGATAAAATTTGCCATGAGCTCAGAGGGTCGGTTTGGCTCGAGTGTGTTAGATAGTTTATTCAATTTAATAAACATGAGGCCTCTAGCGCAAAAAACAATATACATATAATAATACAATTACAGTTACAGGTGTGTCCCTTTAATCAATTACTCGTCTGTTACTTTTAAAATCATCCATCAAATGATATATATAAGTACATATTTTTATTAAGTTTGCTTGATAATCACATGGAAGTATATTATGTAAGCTGGCTTCTGTATTTTGGGCATTACACCAAGGGGCTATTTAACAGTCTATGCGGAAAAGAAGCCAGTTGCTTGGAAAGTATGTTGTGTGGTGTACTGGTGTAAGAATACCAGGAAACGTATGAGTAGCTGAACTGGTCTCCGTGATATCACTGAACAAATGTTGAAAACGGCGTTAAAACCTAATCAATCAACAAATTGGACAACTATTGTTCTCGTATATTCTCGTATTTAGGGCCTTTTGTAAAATACATGATATTCATTTTCAATAACAAAATTAATACTAGAAAGAGCTACATACTTGGGAGATGCATTTAAGTCTGTGTTGTTGGTATCGACGAGTCCTTTCGAGCAAACAAATTTGAGTTAGAATTCCGACTCGGCTAGATATTTTGTCTGATTAAATTTGTTGTAAATATGGACATGCGCAGAACACGACACGAGAAACCATTCACGAACGCCTATCCCCAGTCTTGTGCTGTTTACAAAATGGCAACCTTCTGTGCATCAGCCGTCGCCATCTTGGATCTCGCGCTACTCTCCAAATAATGGGGGTCGTTCGAGTCTAGTAGATCAGAGATTAAGCGCATGCGCAGTTCGCTTACTCGATATGTTCGACTTTCAACTTCACTTACTCTCGTTACGTGGAGTACTCGTTTAAGAGAGCAAGAAAAACAAGTGAGCTGTTTGGCATTATATAACTGATCATGCTATCGAAAATTACGTTAAAACTTTAATTTAGTGTATTATGCAATCGCCTGTTTTTCATCAATTTCTCCTTTTCTCACAATCTTCTCCGGTATGAGGAGACAAAATATCATTTTTAAGAAAACTTGCGTAACAAAATCGTTTTAGTCTAGTATTGGTTGATAGGAAGTGATTAAACACGTGGGAATGTTAGCTAGCTGCCGTGATATAACTGACCGGTAATCTCGTCATACTCAAGTTTTGGTAGACAAAAAGTCAGAAAAGACATGGGTAGGTCAGCTAGCCGCCGTACCACAAAACACGTCATACTCGAGCAGAGGTTGTCGGAAAGTCATAAAACACATGGGTAGGATAGCTAGACGTTGTGATATAACTGACCGGTATTATGGTCATACTCGAGTTATGGTTAACAGAAAGTCATAAAACACATGGGTAGGATAGCTAGACGTTGTGATATAACTGACAGGTATTCTCGTCATACTCGAGTTATGGTTGCCAGAAAGTCATACAACACATGGGTAGGTCAGCTAGCCGACGTGATATAACTGACCGCAAAACTCGTCATACTCGAGTTATGGTTGCCAGATAGTCATACAACACATGGGTAGGCCACCTGGCCGACGTGATATAACTGACCGATATTCACGTCCTACTTGAGTATTGGCTGACAAAAAGACATACAACACATTGTTAGGTCAGTTAGCCGGCGTGATATAGCTGACCGGGTTTCTCGTGATACGCAAGTAGTGGTTGAAAGCAAGGCATAACACACATGGGTAGGTCAGCTAGCCGCCGTGATATAACTGACCGGTATTCTCGTCATACTCGAGTTATGGTTGACATAAAGTCATAAAACACATGGGTAGGTCAGCTAGCCGGCGTGATATAACTGACCGCAAAACTCGTCATACTCGAGTTATGGTTGATAGATAGTCATACAACACATGGGTAGGTCAGCTAGCCGACGTGATATAACTGACCGCAAAACTTGTCATACTCGAGTTATGGTTGCCAGATAGTCATACAACACATGGGTAGGTCACCTGGCCGACGTGATATAACTGACCGGTATTCTCGTCATAATTGAGTATTGGCTGACAAAAAGACATACAACACATTGTTAGGTCAGTTAGCCGGCGTGATGTAACTGATCGGGTTTCTCGTGATACGCAAGTAGTGGTTGACAGCAAGTCATAACACACATGGGTAGGTCAGCTAGCCGCCGTGATATAACTGACCGGTATTCTCGTCATACTCGAGTTATGGTTGACAAAAAGTCATAAAACACATGGGTAGGTCAGCTAGCCGGCGTGATACAACTGACGGCAAAACTCGTCATACTCGAGTTATGGTTGATAGAAAATGATATGATGAATGAGTAGGTCAGCTAGCCAGTATGATATGTCTGACAAGGATATTTGTCATAATCAAGTAGTGGTTGTCAGAAAGTCATCAAGTATATGTGTAGGGCAGCTAGCCGCCGTGATATAACTGACCGGGATCCTATCATACTCAAGAAGTGGTTGACCGAAAGTCATCAAGTATATGTGTAGGGCAGCTAGCCGCCGTGATATAACTGACCGGGATCCTATCATACTCAAGAAGTGGTTGACCGAAAGTAATCAAGCATATATGTAGGTTAGCTAGCCTCCGTGATATAACTGACCAGGTATCTCGTGATACTCAAGTAGTGGTTGACAGAAAGACATGAAACACATGGGTAGGTCAGCTAGCCGCCGTAATATAACTGACCGGGATACTTGTCATACTCAAGAAGTGGTTGACCGAAAGCCATCAAGCATATGTGTAGGTCAGCTAGCCTGCGTGATATAACTGACCAGATATCTCGTAATACGTAAGTAGTGGTTGACAGCAATTCATAAAACACATTGAAAGGTCTGCTAGCCTCCGTGATATACTTGACCAGGTATCTCGTGATACTCAAATAGTGGTTGACAGAAAGTCATAAAACACATGGGTGGGTCAGCTAGCCGCCGTACTATTACTGACCGGGATACAAGTCATACTCGAGAAGTGGTTGACAGCAAGTCATAAAACATATGGATAGGTTAGTTAGCCGACTTGGTAAAACTGACCGGTATACTCGTCATACTCGAGTTATGGTTGCCAGATAGTCATAAAACACAAAGGTAGGTCAGCTAGCCGGCGTGATATAACTGACCGGGATACCAATTATACTCGAGAAGTGGTTGATACAAATTCATAACACATATGGATAGGTCAGCCAGCCGCCGTGATATAACTGACCAGGATACTAGTCATACTCAAGTAGTGGTTGATAGAAAGACATAAAACGCATGGATAGGTCAGCTAGCCGCCGTAATATAACTGACCGGTATTTTCGTCTTTCTATAGTTGTGGTTGACAGAAAGATATAAAACACATGGGTAGGTTAGCTAGACGTTGTGATATAACCGTCCGGGAAACTCGTCATAATCGAGTATTGGTTGATAAAAAGTCATAAAACATATGGGTAGGTCAGCTAGCCACCGTGGTAAAACTGACTGTATATACTCGTCATACTCGAGTAGTGGATGTCAGAAAGTCATTAAACACAGGGGTAGGTCAGCTATCCGCCGTGATATAACGTGGTATACCCGTCATACTCGAGTGAGGGTTGATAGAAAGTCATGACACATATGGGTTGGTCAGCTAGCCATCGTGAAAAATTGACCGGGATATCATCTAAATCAATGACTTCAACGAAGCGAGGATTCAGAAAAGATGGCCACTTCCGTCACCAAAGACAATGTCTTTCAAACCTTTATGAATACGAGTTAAACGTAACATGCAAGCGTGTAATATCCCATGGCGATGTTAGTCGTGTTATAGAGGATATCACTTTGTTATTAACATCCACAACCTTTATACTGAAGTTATGATGAACAACCAAGGCCAGCATGTTCTTGTCTAACAAAACATCTCCTGTTATCTAGCTGTCATAATCATTCGTATCTGTATTATTTTGAGTTTCTTTTAATGTTCACGATATGAATAAACAATGAAATGAGCAGGTTCTGCTATAAGAACTGTACAGTTTACGTCAAATAAAATGATTGTCTTATTATTGTATTATTTTGAGTTATTTTAATGTTCACTTCGTGAATAACAGGAATAACCCGAAATAAGCAGGTTTTGCTTTTGGGAAATGTTCACAAAAACGTCTCAGGTTCTGGTTAAGTCTGTAGGATGCAGAAATCGAGCGAGAAAAATATAAATTGAAAGCTTATTTCGCAATCCATGCTATATAAATTAGTTTAAACTTAAAGGACGGATTAACGTTGTATTGGGTCGATCATCGGTCTATCAAAATTAATGTACCTTATATAAAAGGGATTGACTCACTCTAGTTGGGTTGATCACCAGTATTGTACCTTATTTACATGCACTGAATCGCTCTGTTTGGTCTATAATAAGTAACTTGCCTTAACTAAAGGGCCTAACTCGCTTTTTGGTCTTTCATCAGAGGGACCAACTCGCCTGTTTCGACAATCATTTGTGAAAGGACGAACTTTCATCAGAAATAGACCTTTATGACAGGGACCAACTCGCCTTTTTGTACTTTCATTAGTATTGCACCTTTATGAAAGGGACCAACTCGCCTTTTTCGACAATCATTTGTAAAAGGACCAACTTTCCTCAGAAATACACCTTTATGAAAGGGGCCAACTCGCCTGTTTCGACAATCATTTGTGAAAGGACCAACTTTCATCAGAAATAGACCTTCATGACAGGGACCAACTCGCCTTTTGGTACTTACATTAGTATTGCACCCTTATTATTGGAACCAACTCGCCTTTTTCGACAATCATTTTTGAAAGAACCAACTTTCATCAGAAATACACCTTTATGACAGGGACCAACTCGCCTTTTTGTAATTTCATTAGTATTGCACCTTAATGAAAGGGACCAACTCGCCTGTTTCGACAATCATTTGTGAAAAGACCAACTTTCATCAGAGATACACCTTTATGACAGGGACTAACTCGCCTTTTTGTACTTTCATTAGTATAGCACCTTAATGAAAGGGACCAACTCGCCTGTTTCGAAAATAATTTGTGAAAGGACCAACTTTCATCAGAAATAAACCTTTATGAAAGTGACCAACTCGCCTTTTTGTACTTTCATTAGTATTGCACCTTAATGAAAGGGACCAACTCGCCTTTTTTGATAATCATTTGTGAAAGGATCAACTTTCATCAGAAATACACCTTTATGACAGGGACCAACACGCCTTTTTGTACTTTCATTAGTATTGCACCTTAATGAAAGGGACCAACTCGCCTGTTTCGACAATCATTTGTGAAAGGACCAACTTTCATCAGAGATACACCTTTATGACAGGGAACCAACTCGCCTTTTTGTACATTCATTAGTATTGCACCTTAATGAAAGGGACCAACTCGCCTGTTTCGAAAATAATTTGTGAAAGGACCAACTTTCATCAGAGATACACCTTTATGACAGGGACTAACTCGCCTCTTTGTACTTTCATTAGTATAGCACCTTAATAAAAGGGACCAACTTGCCTGTTTCGACAATAATTTGTGAAAGGATCAACTTTCATCAGAAATACACCTTTATGACCGGCACCAACTTGCCTTTTTCTACTTTCATTAGTATAGCACCTTAATAAAATGGACCAACTCGCCTTCTTTGATAATAATTTGTGAGAGGACCAACTTTCATCAGATATACACCTTTATAAAAGGGGCCAACTCGCCTGTTTCGACAATCATTAGTGAAAGTACCAACTTTCATCAGAAATACACCTTTATGACAGGGACTAACTCGCCTTTTGGTACTTTCATTAGTATTAAACCTTAATGAAAAGGACCAACTCGCCTTTTTCGACAATCATTTCTGAAAGGACCAACTTTCATCAGAAATACACCTTTATGACATCGGCCAACTCGCCTTTTTGTACTTTCATTAGTATAGCACCTTAATGAAAGGGACCAACTCGCCTTTTTCGACAATCATTTGTGAAATGACCAATTTTCATTAGAAATACACCTTTATGAAAGGGACCTACTCGCCTGTTTCAACAATCATTTGTGAAAAGACCAACTTTCATCAGAAATACACCTTTGTGACAGAGACCAACTCGCCTTTTGGTACTTGCATTAGTATTGCACCTTAATGAAAGGGACCGAGTCGCCTTTTTCGACAATCATTAAAGCGACTGAAATGCGGACTTAGTGTCTTTCTTCTTTAATGGGCCTTAGATAAATGGACCGACTCGCGGTTGATGGGCTATCAACAGTAACATACCTATATTAAAGGGACATATACGCTCCTTTTGAGGCACAATTTTCACAATGTAAATTATTAAACTTCTCCAATAATAAATTATAATCAGAACTAAGCAACACGGATTCGAGTCTATTCTAGTAAATGAAGAGTCTATATGCTAACCCCTTCACTTTTGCAACATATTTGCCGAAGACTATTTTGAAAACATACAGGAAAAAATATGGACAATTTCTTTAAAAGCAAGTTTAATGATTGAATACAATCATAAGTCCTTTTTCCACAACGTTTTCTAAAAATCTCTCCTACAAATGCGTCATAAACTATTATTTGGCTAAATTCCTTCAACCTATACTGTTAACACTGCTTGATCTTCACTCGTACAAATTGATTTTGATTTGAAAGTTCACACGGTTCACGAATAAGAAATAGAAGATGCCGTACTTTGCATACATGTTTTTCAAAGACGTCTGTTGCTGATAGTTTGTAGGATTAATACCGTAGGCGGACCACCCTTTATTTTAATTGTAAGATATAATAATCGCTGGTGCACATCTTCACATTCACAATGTCTATTGAAACACTGATATATGATAGCTCACATGACGTCAATCTTTAATGTTTGTATATAGTCGACACTATTATCAATGCTTCGGTCGCTTATTAATTTTAAAACTTTAAACTATAATACGTTTTAAACGTAGTCTACAAAACTGACATGGGAAATATTTAGACTGTTGAATACCTGAATATTATAAGTCTGATTGGACTATGGAGAAGACATCTACTGTACAGGAACAGTAATTGTAAGTTTGAATTTCTTTTGTTTCGTCTTATAATTTATCTTTGTGTACAGAGAAACACTATATAATTTGTGTTTAACGTACAGTCCAGATCACGGGGAAGAAAGCGGAAAAGAGGTAGAGCGTCGTCTAAAGGTCCTGAGCTCGAATCCCGTGACGAGCGCGTCCTACCTGTTGATTGTTTCACAAAATCGCTTGGTTATTGGTTAAATCTCAATGAAGCATTCATCAAGCGTGATTAAAATTCAAATAAATACAATCTGGGGTTCATAAAGAAGACGCCTTTAGAAAGGAGATATGCCCACTAAGAGCAAATTCTCAGTATCCCTTTATCAGATTTGCGCTGTCCACGCAAATCAACCATAATGAATATGCAACAAGTGCAGGTTCATATCAACCTATGATTCGTGCGAACAACTATGTGTACCTATATGTATAAAAGAGAGATATTGATATAGCATGTACGATTACATATATCTGAACAATACACGCACCGCGATCCACTCAAGGTAAAACTAACTGAAAGTATTGTGCGGCAAATTTCATACATTTTCGTATTGTTTTTTTTAATTAGTCGCTGACCATCTACAGAAAGCAAGCAATGATTCGGTGGTGTATAGTAGAGCATCTGCCTTGTGCGCAAGAGGTTGTGGTTTCGATTTCCGGTCAGCTTAAACCAAAAATGCCCTCCTTGGTGATCACAGTTGCGAGATTAGCATTTCGACTGACTAGCTGGTGTCCGGATAAATGGACAAGTAGTGCTGGTAACTTACGCAGGAAACGCCGTGATATAACTGAACAATTGTTGAAAGCGGCGTAAAAAAACAAACAATTAACTGAAGTAAGACAATGTATACTATAGCGATTCATTATTTACATAAAAAAGGATATATTTGCGGGTATAGATCATCATGATTACGTTTCTAAAATTTATAAAAGTAGTCATGATGTTCTTTCCACGCAAATATATCCTATATGATGTAAAGAATATGCTACGGTTTTATTTTCATTCAGCTGGTCTCAAATCGCCTCCGGTTAAAATATGTTACCTTCGTTAAAAGTGTTAAAGTACATGTATGTGCATGACCCGTTTATTTTGTTAACCCTTTTCCCCCAAACAACAAGTATGCAGAAGAGGAATTCGAAAACATCTAGGCAAAACTATGAACACTCTTTATAAATGAAAGTTGAATTATTAAATAAACATTGAAAACATTTACTAATTATGTCAAAACTAAAAAAACCAATACGGATTTGCGTATATTTTAGAAGTATGAGTAAGGATAGTTCATTTCGTTAACCCTTTCCCACATACAACAAATATAATGTAGACGTGTTTGAATACATCCAGACTAAAGTATGGACACTCTTTCTAAATTAAAGTTTAACTATTGAACAAAATCATAAGCACTTTCTACGCTTGCTATAATGTTTTCAAAAGTCGTCTTCTTCATATTCGATAAAACGTGTCAGTATGTGGGTAAGGGTTAAACTCTTATCTCGCAAAATATCTACAACCAATATCGTACACACTTGTTGTTCTGTTTCGGACAAATTGGTATGGTTCGGGAACTAGTAACAGTAACAGCTCTCATTTTGGTATGTTGATGTTTTCAATGTTGCGTGCTTTCTTGTTGTTTTTGAGAAAGGATTCATACAGTTGGCGGTACGCTCTATAATTTTATTAATCGTAAGAAACTGTTATAGCTATTATTAATCATATTCCGTGTTATACAGTAATTTGACAATCAAGGTTATAGTACTTGCATATACGAATTCAAATTGTTAGGGACGATAACGTCGATTATAAATATTCAAACCATCTACCCTGTCATTAATGAGTCGCCTTCACACACACACTTCAAGTCAGAAACATCATCAAGAAAGAGGACACTGCTGTAGCTTCGAGTTTTGTTTATCCTCTCACTATTTTTTATTTCAAAGATACTTGCTCCTAACGTAAAAAAATGCAATTACAACAACTATTATTATATTCGCATATTATTAAGAGGGATAACACGAGCCAATCTAATATAATTCCATCAATTAGTTAAATAATGAAATTAGTTGATTAGAAAATGTTAAAATGTTCATGCTTTCTTTATATTGATTAGTGTAATCATAGCTGGGTAGCGACCACACTGCAATTAGGTTAGGATTTTTTAACCTGCATAGAACATTTTTAATTTTGTTTCAGACTCTATAACATATTTAAAAGTATTACAGATATTCTAATTAAACACAATTACATTATGATAGCCACTCAATGGCTTCGTATTCCATTTTCCGTTGTCACAGCTTTATTCAATAGTGAATGTTTAAAAACACTTCAAATATCATTCTAAAACGTCATTGCACGCCACCTGCTTAAATGATTAATGGTTATTTTTACACAAGGCTTCTTACCGAATTCTAACAATAAACCCAATTACCTGCATTTTATTATATCTGTGGTGTCTAAAGAAAAAGTTTTTCCTTCTCTAACAATCTTTACAAAGGTCAACTGCTATAAAAGGCCTAATAGTTCAAGTTTAAGTATGGATTTTTTCAAGCATATAAGGCCATTTGCACATAACATAGCTTACATTTACAAATCATAATTCATACAAGAGTGACATATTGTTTGGATAATAAAGGATTGTAATTAAAAACAGTATCCAAATTATTTGATTATTTTTTCCATAATGTTTAAAATTAGATAAACCTTTTTCTTTATATAAACGGCTTTTAATGATTTTGAAACTTAATCTCAATTTACCTTAACGACTATACGTCCAACGTCTTTTCTTGTTTGTCGCATTGTCCTATGCTGTTTTGATAGTAAACAAGCGATTCCGCCCTTTCACAATTTACCTTTAGTTCGAGATTAAACTCAACCTTTTATTGTTCTTATTTCGTTTGAAACTAGGATATGACTCAAACTTTATTAAGAACGGCGTTATAACCCAATCATTCATTTTTTAGGTAATTCTATAAAACATTTTCGTAATATACAAATATCTATATGACACATGTCCTTGGTCATGAAAAAAAAACCACCAAATGATATTTAACGTTTTACATATATATTTCTTTTCCACTCTTTGTTGTATTTTATAAGATGAATAGTTATATCGTCTGTGTCTAAAGTTATATGTACCCTTTAACACAAGATCCTAAACAATCTGAGACGACCTACTATAGGCAGTCATCATATCTATGATACGTTCGCTACTAATTCGAAGATAAGGAATGGATTTAATTAGAGTGCAGATACGAGCAACTTTTAATTATACCAAAACGGAGTAGCAGCAAGACATTCAATTCGTATGACGAGATTTACATAATGTTCAACATATTGGCGCATTTTGACACATCTGCAGTGGACAATCTTTGAACATTGTCTCGAAAGGGGTAATCCCTATTTATCATAATTTTCCCCTTTTGCCTCAACGTTTTCAGGTATTTTCTATAACACATTTATTATTATTAGAGAATTGCTATATGTGTGCTTGTCAATATGTTATCAAGGGTTGCTGCATATGTGTTGTTCATGGGAGAAATAAGAGAAATGATTTAATTTGTCAGCCAACATGACTATGAGCCCGTCCGCGGGAAACGGTGTACGTTGACATTCATGTTAACATAACAGGTAAGCTTGTACAACTGTTATGTCTTATCAATATCTACGCACATTGAAAGAGGCTTTTAAATATCTTATGTTAGTAAACTGTGAACAGTGTAGATCTCGATTAGATTGTGAGGATGAACGGGCCGATCTAGATTTATACTGTTAACAAAAGCCAACATGTATCTATCCCAATCGACGGGCTTATTTCACAGAATGTAAAATCTAAATATCCCCGAAACTGATCTGTTTGATAAATTGAGAGACGGAGATAATAAAAGCAGGCTGTTTTCACGGACGATCGGGTGGCTTGGATCATTTGAACCCGTTCGTTCACATTTGGAATATTTTGTCTGTGACATCTTAGGAAAGATTAATTAGTTGTTAATCTCTCCGAATAAAAGTACCTTTAACAACAACGGGAAAGAACGTTTCCTCACTGTTTTCAAAATCCATCTGATACAAATGCGTCAAACTTTGTCTCCATGTTAATAAAGGTAAAACGTGTACCTGATATGATAGTTTTAGCTTTCTGCTGTGAAAATTGTAAGGTAAAAAGTGTTCCTATGCTATGTTATTGCTTATTTACTCGTTAAAAACTGGTCTACGCAAGCTTGTATAACAAAATTGCAAGTGTCTGAGGTCTCCGATGACAGGGTTGAGTTCACGTTTGATGCAATGACATTTGGTTGATTGATTACCTTTGTGAGGAATGCTCTTGTATGGAGTGCATTTGTATTATCATTTCTATGAATGAAACTACACTAAAAGAAAACTTGTTCACGGTGTTTTCAAGATTCGTCTTATACAAACTAATCATGCTTAGTCTGCATATTAAATTTCACTTTACCTGGTTTTGTCAATTTTCCGCGTTAAAACGGTATTCCTAGGAAATGACAGTGTATTAGTACTCCGATGTCAAGGTGTAATTGTCCTTGGTTCAGTTCTCATGGGTGGGGTGCCCTTGAGTGGAATGTCCTTGTGTGGAATTACCTTATATGTGGTGTCTATGGTTGGAATGCCCTAGTATGGGTTTTACCTTAGATGGAGAGCCCTTCTGTGGAGTTACCTTATATGTGGTGTCTATGGTTGGAATGCCCTTGTATGGGTTGTTCTTAGATGGAATGCCCTTGTGTGGAGTTACCTTATATGTGGTGTCTAAGGTAGGAATGCCCTCGTATGGGTTTTAACTTAGATGGAGTGCCCTTCTGTGGAGTTACCTTATTATATGTGGTGTCTATGGTTGAAATGCCCTTTTATGGGGTGTCCTTAGATGGAGTGCCCTTCTGTGGAGTTACCTTATATGTGGTGTCTATGGTTATAATGCCCTTGTATGGGGTGTCCTTAGATTGAGTGCCCTTTTGTGGAGTTTCCTTGGATGGAGTGCTCTTGAATAGAGTGGCATTGCATGTAGTTCACTTGTGTGCCATTGGATGGCATATTTCCTTGTAGTTGTTTTTCACAGAGGGCTCATTGGTAAGTGTTCTGTCACCGTGATGTTAATGACAACATGTTGAAAATGGCGTAAACAAATAATCAAACTCAACAAAAACTATATTAGACCATACCATGATCTGCACAATCTTTGAACACAAATTAAACATTTTGAATAATAATTTGGTTGAGTCCGTCAATGGTAAAATATACAGTTTGGCATTTCTATCCAGTGTAGGTTCAGATCACTATAACCATCTGTTCAGTTTTAGCGCACGTTTAAAGAAGTTTCACGAAAACCACATGTGTAAGTAAAAATAAACAGTGTAGATATCGAACACACTGTCTGATTACACATAATGATCTGGATCTACGCTGTTCACAAAGTTCAACTGGCACCTTTTTACGGTTGGTGAACTCATTTAGTGGTGTATACACACATCAATTGACCCACGTATCTTTGATCTAACTCTATATTTTTTCCCTTTGCCACATAGAGTACAGACGTTTTCTGACGCCCTTACAGCTAACGACTTTTGAAGACATTGTGTCTAAAGGATAAATTTTTCATAATGAGCAAATTCTAATTTTAATACAATCTGTTCAACTTCTTTCAAAAGTTGTTATTTGATTTCTAAATTGTTTCATAGTTTTCATTACATGTTTTCAACGACGTCTTTTGCAGGCTTGTTGTATTTCGAAAGAGTTTATACACTTATATATATCATATTGTAAATATCAAACCCGATCAGTTGTTTTTGTTCATTAACACTTTTGGAAGCATGCACATATTTACCGGAGAAGGGTTAATTATCCTGCAGTTTTAAGACCGATTTAAAAGACTGAGTCAACTTCAAATCGCAGTATTTTGTATATATATTATGTAAATGTTTATGGTATTGTCATATAATACATTTGTGTGACTTATGTGCCTATGCAATAACCAATTTATAATTGTTTATGAATGAATGTATGTTATTATTTGTAAGAATAATCAATAAACAAAAATGCAGATGTATATACTTACTTAGCTATTTACTTACTTACTTACTTACTTACTTACTTACTTACTTACTTACTTATTTACTTACTATCACACTAACTGACTTACTTACTGATTTACTGACTTACTTATTTACTTAATATATTAATTACTTACTTACTTACTTACAAACATACATCCCCACTTACATTCTTACTTACTTAATAACTTAATTGCATACTTATTTATTTACCAACGTACTTACTTACTTACTGACTGACTGAGTTTCATACATACTTACGTATTTAATAGTTTACTCAATTAATTTCCTATAAAAGTATTTACTTACTTAAGTTCTTACTCATTTACTAATTTACATACTAACTGACTTACTGACTTATTTACTTACTATCTTAACGACTTACTAACTGACTTACTTACTTATTTACTTACTTACTAACGTACTGACTTAACTACTTACTTACAATAGTTCTTACTTACATATTTAATTACTAAGTGACCTACTTTCTAACTTGCTTACTTATCTATTTACTGATTCACCTAGTTACTAATAACTTACTAACTTACTTATTTACTTACAAACATATTTACTTACTTACTAATATTCTTACTTACTAACTTACTTATTTACTTACAAACATATTTACTTACTTATTTTCTTTCTTACTTACTAACTTTGCTATTTACTTCCTTACCTATTTACATAATCACGTACTTTCCTACTTACTTTCATAATGTATTATTATCTTACTTACTTACTTACTTTCTTTCCTACATACTTACTTAATTACATACTCATCTACTTATTTACTAACTTACTGACTGACTGACTGACTGACTGACTGACTGACTGACTGACTGACTGACTGACTGACTGACTGACCGACCGACTGACTGACTGACTGACTGACTGATCGACTGCCTGACTGACTGACTGACTGACTGACTGACTGACTGACTGACTGACTGACTGACTGACTGACTGACTGTGACTGACTGACTGACTGACTGACTGACTGACTGACCGACCGACCGACCGACTGACTGACTGACTGACTTACTTACTTACTTACTTATTTACTCACTTACTTACTTACTTACTTACTTACTAACCTACTAACTTAGTAACTAGCTAACTTAGTATCTTACTTACACAATTACTGACTGACGGGCTTACATACTAACTTACCTACTGACTGTCTGACTCACTTAATTACCAGCTTATTTACTAACTGACTTACTTACTTTTTTTTATTTCTTACGTACCATCTTACTGACGTACTAAGCTACTTACTGACTGACTTACTTACTGACTATCTAACCTACGTACTACACATATATACTGACACATGTATTCACTTACTTACTTACTTACTTACTTACTTACGTACTTACTTACTTACTTACTATCTAACCTACGTACTTACGTATTTACTTACATATAGATTTACTTACACATGTATCCACTTACTTACTTACTAACTTAATTTCTTGCTCCCATACTTTTTTACTAACATACTTACTTTCTTATTAACTCATCACTTACTTTCTCACGTATAAATGTTAATAATGGTCGTTTTAACTTCTTTGACATACAGCTGTAAGCTTTGATTTGGGATCCATTCTACACAAATTCCTCACAATTGATATAGTAAAGCTGTAAACAAGTTGAATGCCTGAAGATGTGAAGTAGGATTGGACTATAGATAATGGAGGAATAAGAGAGTGAACGTAAAGTTTACACACTTAAGATTAACCAGCCGTCGCGATATAACTGAAATATTAGTGAAATCGGCGTTTATCTCAAATCATTCTTTTTTCGGTAAGGTAATTGGAAAACCCGTATAATTTATGTAAAGCATAAAGTTCATACCATAAACCCTTACTTTTAAGCCTACCATTGTGGTATAAGTAATATATTTATAGGTGCTACCTATTTACGAATAAACACTTAAAATTAAACAGCATACTTTGGCAATTACAGTTGATTTTTAAAAGTATTTGATTAGACGGGGGTCGTAGGGTAATTTATTCTTTTCAGCCCTTTTCTGATATCATCTGGCGACTAGATTTTAAACCTTCGATATGGCTGGAATTCTGCTTAATTCTTTCCCTAATACAGACGATTATATTCCAGCCCTTTTCTGATGCCACCTGGTGACTCCCCTTTTCACCAGTCAATATGGCTTGAACTTTTTTGTAGAGAGTCACTCAAAGAACATAACTACCATATTATCTTGGTATTCGAAGAAACGGATTCACGGGAGAACAATTTTTAAAGTTTTGCAATTTCCACCCCATTCTGATACCTCACCAAACCAATTTATAGGTATAATGTAAATTGTTGAACAACTTTTAATGAGGGTCACCAAAGTAACATTCATGTCAAGTTTAGTTAATATCGCATCAGCAGTTTCAAAGAAGATTTGACCGTTTGACGTATGCCGTACAGTGAGTGATCACAATGGAACACATTGAGCCTTCGGTTTGAAATTGATCTTTAAACAAGAGGGCCATGATGTCCCTAGATCGCTCACATGAATGATGCATTGTGATTTCTAATGCAAAACACATCAAGACAATTATTCTGAGATTCAAAATGAAACCTCCAGTATTTCAAGATTTTCCTTCATTTGGCCTAGTGACCTATTTAATCTTGTTCGGCCTCATATGACCCATATTCGAACATGGACTATATATCATCAAGACAATCATTATGACAAACTTTAAATTTGCTCAAAGTAGAAATGCGGCCTCCGGAGTTTTCACAACTTTTTCCTTCAATTTGGCCTAGTAACCTAGTTTTTGACCTGGCATGACCCATATTCCTAAATAAAACCAAAATGTTTTCAAAGTGGTTTGCTGCAGATTTGTTTCAGGTTGGAAAGGGTTCAAAACAGAAAGTACTATAAGATGTATGTAAATGTATATTTAATGAAAACTAAACAACAGTAAAACATAATGGCCCTAGTTCACCCACCTGAGTTATGCAATAAGAATTATAATGCAAAACACATGACAGTCTCAAACTGCTGCAATAAAAGAAATGCTGTCTCCAAAGTGTTGAAAAGAATTTCCTTCAGTTTGGCACAGTGACCTAGTTTTAGAGTCAATATGACCCATATTTAAACTTGACCTAGGTATCATTAAGACAACATGTCTGAAGATGCTGAAGCAAACAATGCATCCTATTAGAGTATTAACAAGATTTTCATTAAATTTGGCATTGTAACCTACCTTTTGACAATACATGTCATGATCTATATTCAAACTTGGCCTAAACTATCATCTAGACCATTCTGAATACAGCCTACATAATGTTAACAAGACTTTCCTTCAATTTTACCTGGTGACCTAGTTTTAGAGTCAATATGACCCATATTTGAACTTGACATAGATATCATTAGGATAAACTTTCTTAAAAATGTTAAGGCTGCTGAAAAAAAAGTGCAGCCTCTAGAGTTTTAACAAGAGTTTCCATTAATTTGGCCTAGTTATCTTGTTTTTGACTGAGCATGACCCTTATTAAAACTTGCTTTACATATCAACAAGACAAACATTCTGACAAAACTTCAATATTTTCAAGTAAAAAATGCAGATTCCAATGTTAACAAGATTTTACTTCAATTTGACCTAGTGACCTAGTTTTTGACCCAACATGACCCTTATTCAAACTTGAAAATATGACAATATCTCAAGCTACTGAAGCAAACTTTGCGGCCTCTAGAGAGTTAAAAATACTTTCCTTCCGTTTGGCCCAGTAACCAACCTTTTGACCTGACATGACCCATATTTAGACTTGGCCTACAAATCATCAAGACACATATTCTGATAAACTTTCAACTTGCTACAGCAAAAAAATGTGTCCTCCAGAGTGTTAACAAGATATTCCTTCAATTTGACCTAGTGACCTAGTTTTTGACCTCATATGGCCCAGTTTTGAACTTGTCCAACATTTGATGGAGATAAGTGTTCTGATAAACTTCCATGAATATCGGAGGCAAAATACAGCCTGTAGCACGCAATTGTTGATGATCACGATGGACGAACGACGGACACAATGAGATCAAAATAGCTCACCTTGAGCAATTCGTGCTCAGCTGAGCTAACACTCTTTTATTTTCTTAACGTCAGTTCAGAGTATTTTTCTATTTTTAATTCATTTTTTGATGAAATTGTTCTTGTCACCAATGCAGGTGACTTTTGAAGTATTGCTGACTTAAACATTGTGAGAAAAAATAAATGCTTTTATTGAGCAATTTATTCTTTTCTTTCAGTGCATTTTACTATATTTCAAAGTTTGCCTACAGTATTCATATACTTCTCACATACAACAAATCTGCAGCAAACGACTTTGAAAACATCTATATGAAAATACTGATAATATCAAGTAATTTATTAGAGATGAAAACATTGTGGCAAAAGCAGAAATTGCCAATTTTGAGCAATTTCTTCATTTGCACTAATGTTTTCGAAATGTGTGTGCTGCAGAGGCGTCAGAAAGCATCTACATGTAGACACTGGTTAACCCCTTACCACTAACAGACTCCTTCTGATGTAGCATCTGTATGTGATAAAGAATTAACTAAGAAAGAATCTAAAAATAATTTACATGTACAACATTTACTATAAGGTAAAAGGTTAAATTAAAATACTCAAAACTTGTAATGCTTGGATTTCGAAGAGTAGCAGACAACTTCTTGAATAATTGTAGGGAAGGAGAAATTTCTCATATTAGAAAATATTCTTCCGTCCTAAAGAAGTATTCTATGGACAGAGATTATATTAGGAGATGAATTCCAATCCGAAAATTGTTGGAAAAGGAGAACATGTTGATAATGATGAATTCCTTCCTTTTCAAAAATATTTTCTTTTCAGGAATAACATCAAACTATCATTTGTCACGATATAAAATGTTTTGCCCCAAAGCTCTATGTACAATCATGTATTAGTGTTTAACCCTGTCCCACATGCAGATGACTTATTATAATATAAACTTTAAAAAACATTGTTGCAAAATCAGAAAATCCTGACAAGTAACTGTTTTTGTCATAATGTTTTTTATTGTATGCTACCTTTTAAAATACCTTATTTTGATTTTAAACCTTTAATCAATGTTTTGATTCGCGAGTATTGGCAAAGTGACTGAAATGACCAAATTTACAATAAACTCCACTCAGTAAAGCCTGTGCTTGGTGAGTGGCTGCCAGCTTTGAGATCCTTTCGTCGTGAAGAAATTGTTCGTGCCCATTAACGCATTGTACACACATGGTTAACACATGCATACTTACTGAAAGATGAGGAAGCTCCTCAATGTATTCCATGTTTTACTCAACTTTCAGTACAGCACATTCCTCTTGAGTGTGCTGATTTTGCCCCTATACGTGACATGTTTTACAAGGCACAAAGTATGCGTCAGCTCTTTGAGTCTGTCATACCTGAAGTTTTATTTGATTTCCTTAGGGAAATTAATATTTTTAATAAGATAAGATTATTTCTTAAATCGTACTTTTGCACATTCATTACTCTTACTGATCCTGTTCCACATTTTCTCAGATATTATTTATCTTTATGTTAAATAGTACATAGTAATGTTGGGGTTGTTTGCCTATATCCAATTTTACATTGGCTTACATGTTGTTTTATATTTAATTAAAGTATCGCATACATCATGTTTGATTGTTTTGTCTATTAGACTATTGTTTATGTTTCAATTTTAATTATTTCATCATTTACAGTAAGTAAATTATTAAGCGCCCAAAATGACATTAGTTGTCTTTAGTTGTCAACTAAAGACAACTAATGTCATTTTGGGCGCTTAATAATTTACTTACTGTAAATGATGAAATAATAAAAAATGTGCTTATTTTTCAGTTTATTTGCTTCATGTGTTAAATGATAACAGCTATGATTGGATTTATTTCATATGATTATGAGCCAATGAATAAAAAACAAAACACTTTCAGTGTAAACAGAATTATTTTATCTAAAGTGTCCTCTTCAATCATTGATTCTCTGAATGCTGCTGTCCACAATCAAATTGTACTTATTATTTCCAATGACTATATGCCAAATTCTGTTTTCAGAGTGCTGTAAGTTTTTTAGTCACAAATTTGCCAGCTTCATGAATACTCTCAGCAGCTGTCAGATCCATCAAGTTTCTATTGTCTCTGCTTATGAAAGTTGTTTCCTTCCTTTCATGAAATCTAGAATATTAGCACAACAATCACCGGCTGTAGTAAAACCACTCACAGCCATGATTTTATCACCGAGCAAAACCTAACTTAGAAATTTCGGAATTCTTAGTAATGTGTACTAAAGGAGATCCAATTAGCCTGTGCAGGTCAGGTTTCCACAATCACATTCCATGATCGGAATTAACGCCTCTTCATCTTTTTCTGTATCAAGCTGTACATGGACAATGAGTTTAGCTGCCCGTCTTACAAGAGGTATTCTTGCTGGTGTTGTCTACTCTATAAAATAACCCATATTAGGGACAGGGAATTGGTTTTCCTTGCTTCGTTGAACACAAATAAAGTGGACTGAATATACCTGAAATATAAATAAAAAACATAGCTAGGAACAAATGTTTGTCATTTTGGCATAAGTATGACAAGTTTCCTGTGTGATTACACAATTTTGAATCATATCTTACTTAATCAGAAAAATATAAATATCTAACCATTGAAATACCACAGTCATGTGATTACATGTGAAGTTGGGAACAATTCACAAGCCCCTTGATTGATTTTGATACATAAAGAATGTGACATGAACTTGTAGAATGAGAGAAATTGTTGATTTACCCATCCTATACTCAATTGTCGAAAATAAGATTCAAATGTAAATAGATATATAACTAATAGCCAATTAAAAAAAGCTTGACGATAACACGGAACTCCCTCTCTATCGCAATATAGCAATACACCGGTATTTACACAAGGATTTTGTTAACTCGATCAACCAGTCTAATTATAGTTTTTAATAGCACATGATCTAGTGTTTGGTTAATTAGTTTAATATGAATACAGCCATGGTCTTTGTCTACAAATACCTTTTATTTGGTTTTTGCTTCATAATGTACTGCTGTAGTCTTGTGCGATAGTTAATTTAGATATTTTGAACAATTGACGAGCGCAATCCAGATTACTACCTTCTTTGACAGACATTGATAATGTTTTGTTTGTTTGTTTGGAGTTTAACGCCGCTTTCAACAGCTTCATTGATAATGTACTTACTCTATGTTTTAATAAGCGTCTGGTCCATGCACCTTGATAATTTAAGGCTTTAACCGTTTCCCTCATAAAGACGCTTTCTGACGCGTCTGAAGCAGAACACGTTTGAAATCATAGTGGCGAATGGAGAAATTGCTCATGATGAGCGAGATCTCAATTTGTCAAAATGATTTAAACTCTATTCAATATTCATACTATCATTTTGAGATTTTCTATATTTTGGACTTGATAACTTCAAATTTGCATGCTGCAAATTTATTGTATGTGGGAAAGGGTAAATTATAAACAAAATGAACGACAGGCTGGGTATGCAGTGTGAGCATTGCCCATATATGCATGTATCTGAAGCTTTAGTTTATAGGATATTTAAACCAGTACTAACCAGAAATAATGTTTTCTATTTTGTTTTTGACCTATGTTCATACAAATGGATCCAATTAAACAAAGGACACAACTTTGGTTAACTATAACAAGTTGGATTCGCTACACTGTATATTGGCCACAGTACCACGATTTAGGATGGAACTCCCTATTATCGGTGTACTTGCGTTTAAAAAAAGAAAACAAAAAAAAAGCAAACTTAACTGTAAATTATATCCAGTGTCAATCGTTCCATTATATTTCCTTGTTAATTAACTCACACACAATAATCATTCGATTCTGTGCAAAGTTACAGAAATATCGAGTCCATCCGCAGCCATTTTGAAATTGATTTTCAAGTTGTAATTACAAAAAGCATTAGTATGATGGTCCTGTTGTATCAGTTCTTTACAAGATTATGAGATGTAATGTGAAAATGATTATCCTATAAAACATTTGTCACTTAAACAATTATATTTAATGGAAATTGTTAATTTATTAACTGTTCCAAACTATGAACTTATTTACATGATATTTTCTTTGTTACTTTTTAGTCCTTATAATAACATTCTTAATTTTTGTAACACAGTACATGAGTTAGAAGTTTAAAAATAGCATATGTTAACATTTAAAACCACCACAAACATACATGCCAAAAATGAAAAAAAGCTTTTTTTTAAATTTTAGTCCTTAATTTCGTGCATGTTTTTTATAGTCGAGAAAACTTCACGGAATGTAGTCATGTGACTTCAAATTCATATGCTGTCATAAGTAGTTAATAGACAACATGTTCAAATGTGTGTAACAAAGTAATAACTCATAATATATTTTAACTTGTTTATTACGAGATGTACATGTCCCCAAAGCCGGCCAAACAGTGGCTCTCTCATAAGTACATGTCCAAGACACACGGCCACCAAAATGGCTACTGTTCATATGATCTCAGTCCTATATTTATACCAACCTCCCAACTGCCTTAGGGAAGGTAGTCCATTTACTATTGGTCAGATGTCAAACTCTATGTACAGGCCAATTACGCCTGTCAAAATGTACAGTGTAGTTACCGTGTCACAGAGAAACTAGCTGATTACATCTTTACACCTTTCCATGTTATTTATATAAAAAATGGATAGTAAATGAAAACACTAGTCAGTCACCAATTCAAGTGAATTGAATATTTGTAATTAAAAAGAAACGATTAAATGAACACCGTATTAACATGGTTGTACTAAATAAGTAGGGATAACAACATGATAGCAATTAACACGAACTAGTCAATAACAATATGAATATTTCTCCAAACAATACGCTGATTAATATCGATCCAACAGTTTTGTATTTCTTAGCACTGTGTAGTATCTGGAATAATTTAAACTCCTGTTGAAATGGAATTATACATGGCGAATCATGAGTAGAAGAAGTAGCTTTAGTAGTTGTAGTAGTAGTATCAGTATTAGTTGTTGTTGTAGTGTAGTATCCTTTTATGACGAAGTCCACACACTATGTTTAGATATAGTTGATTGAAATGATGTTATTCATTCCTTTTATTAGTAGTAATAACAATCTTATAGTTAGTATCAAGGTATAAGTCCAGCGTAATAATGAGATAGAAGTATTGTCATTTTCTCAAATTTGAAAATGATATCCTTTTCGTTGAGAATATGTTATTCGTCAGTGGCAAATGTTTATCTGTGTAGTAGTGTCTTTGAATACATGTATATAATTAAAACATCATGGAACGGATCACAAGGCTAGATGAGCTCTTCCGACGCTTATAATATTCATTTCTAAATAGGTAACTGATTTACCTTGATTAATAGAGAAAGGTATAAACCTATACCTTGCTGAAATTCTTAATTTAACATCTGTCAATCTTCATGTCGCGTAACGGAGCTGACAGGTACTTGTCATCAAACGTAGACAATTGACTATTTAATTGGCTTGTTTGCTCACAAAGAACAGACATATCACTCTCATTTTTTCCGTCTGTACCGTAAATACGCTCGTATTCTAAACACCTAAGACGTGCTTGTAGCTTATTTATCCTATGTTTGTGAATTTGTCATTTCAAACTTACGTTTTGGATTTAATTTTAAGTCCTGTTCTTCTTTTATATCTATACAGACTAAATTGTCTGGGGTAATAACTGGTATAGTTTGTGGTGCTTCATATTATTTGGTTAATTCATCATGATTAATTGCTTGGCTATTAATAACATTAATCGTAGTTCCTTTATTATGTTCAGTCATAATATCAGTATCTGAATCATAAGTTGATCCTTTAACTTGTCTGGACAAAAAGTCAGCTACTACATTAGTTTTTCCAGGTACGTATTCAATTGAACAGTCATAACATGAAATTTCTACTGCAAATCTTTGTAGAAGTGTATTATCGAAGTTTGAAGATAACACATAAGTTAGAGGTTTGTGGTCTGTTTTAATTACGAATTTTGATCCATGCAAGTAACAGTCAAGTCTGTTTAGGCTAAAGGTAATTGCTAGAGTCTCTTTAAGAATTCTGGAATATTTCTTTTGAGTTCTAGACAGGCCATGACTAAGAACAAATATTGGTAGTTCATCTCCCTTTTTACTTGTTAAATTTTGCATCAAGACGGCGCCTATGGCATAATCACTTGCATCGGTATATAATATGTAAGGTTTATTTTATGTCTGGGTGATGTAACAGTAGTAATTTTTCTAATTGAGTGATCAAATCCTCAAAACTGTTTTGACATTCAATAGACCATTCGAATTTAACATTCTTTTTAGTTAATCGTACCAATGGGAGGCGCTTATTTCAGCAAAGTTTTGAATGAATTTCCTATAAAATCCGACAAGACCTAAAAATGATCGTACATCCTTAACATTCTGTGGAGTTTTTATTTGTCTAAGAGCTTTAATATTATCAGCCTTAGGACGAAACCTTCTGCTGATATTTCATGTCCAAGGTTATTGGTTTTATCTTTAATGAATTCACACTTTTTAAGTTTTAGCTTAAGACAATTAGCTCGCAGTCGCCTAAATATTTCTTCTATATGACTAAAATGTTCTTCTAGAGTCTTAGAGTATATAAGGAAATCGTCTAAATAAACAACCGAAAATTCTTCACATCCTTTTATAACAGAGGACATGATTGATTGGAACTTATCAGCTGAAATATTTAAACCTTGCGGTAGAACTGTCCACTCAAAAAATTCAAATGAAGTGGAAAATGCGTTTTTTTCTGATCTTCTTCTTTGATTGGTATTTGGTGGTACAAATTGGAAAGATCTAGACAAGTAAAATATTTTGCTCCATTTAAGGAAGCTTAAATGTCTGCGATACGAGGCAGTGGATAAACTGTAGTCTTAATAATTTTGTTTGTTTTTCTGAAATCGATTACAAGAAGCTTGGTACCATCTTTTATATTCACCAAAATACACAGATTATTGAAATCTGAGTGTGAATGACGTATGATATTTGCTTTGACCATTTTATTATTTTTTGTTTAAAATTTTCTCTTTCGCTGAATGAATTTGAAAAGGTTTTTGCCTAATCACTTGATCTGTTTTGGTCTCTATAGCAACAGAGCCATATGGATACCTTCCTAGATCAAATTAATCTTTTGAAAATACATCATCATAACTTGAAATTAATGTATTTAACCTGTCTTTATGTATATTTTGAACATCAACATTTTTATTGACGGACTCGACTGAAGAGATATTTTACGATGAACTCTGCGGTACTTACGGCCGATCAATCTATGAAATGTCATATTCTTTATCTATTTGATCCAATTTGCCCATAACACACCCTCGACGAAGTTTTACAGTTTTGTTTGACAGATTTGATATTATAATTGGTACTCTACTACGGTAGTTAGAAAGTGTCACTAAAGCATTTGAAAGCTTTAGATGTGGTTCCGTATCAAGGTAACAATTTTCTATACTTGAAATTTCATAAGTTCCTTCATTAGAAATACTGGGATTTTGTTTTAGTTTTCCCGGAAATTTGTATGTAGTCATATGTTCTAATAGTACTGTTTTGGTTAGTCGCACAATATAGGCTATACAACGACCATCTTGCAAAGAGACATAAGTATCTTTAATTTTAATGCAATTTAAATCAAAATATATTCGACATGAATTTGCAGATAAGAAATCCTTGCCTATAAAAGAATTTCTTGAAAGAGTATCACTATAATGAAAGTATGGTTTATCGTAAGTGAATTAATTTTGACATCTAAATTAGCTGTACCTAATACCTTTATTGCATCGCCAGAGGCAGATTGTAATGAGTTTTGAAGATTTTTCTAAGTTAACTGACGGCTTTAAAGATTTAAAAATGCGTTTATTAATTAGAGAGAAGAAAGCTCCAGTATCTATTCAAAATCTCAAAGGAATATTACCTATCTTGAAAACACATGAATGTGGTATTTATTTGTTATATAAATGAGAATTAAATGCATTCTTTCCTTTTTTTCTTGTGTCTGAGGCTCCGAGACAAACAGGAGGTTTCCGATATTTTGGAACAAAAGATTGTAAAGGGTTTAACCGTAAATATTCGACACATCTCGCACGTATGTGACCGATACATCCACAAAACCAACACTGAATCGGTGTGTGTTGTCATTTATAGTTCAAATTAGTATATTGTCTATCAAATTTGTATTTGACTGAATTTATCTGTCCGCGTCTTTCTTTACAATGTTAATTCTCATGTCCTGACATTTACAATAAGTGCAATAATTTCCGCTGCGTAAATGGTCAATTTCTATATTTTCATGTTCATTATTAGAATTACGCGAAGACTGAAAATCCCTATTTCTAAGTTCACAGCGTTTTCGAATTGATATTTCTTGTGTAGCTAAATCTACAGCTTGCTGAAATTTAATTGGTTTGGCTCTGATCAAAGTCTGTCTTAAATCATCATTATATAAACCATTAATGAAAATTCAAAACCATTGTAAGATTCTTCACACAGACTCAAAATCCTTTCTGCAAAAGCTTGGATGTTTTCTGATTTGAATTGCGTAATATTGCTTAACTTTGAAAACTAAATATGACTCTCTGTTATCTCTGAAAAACGTTCACATAGTGCTGTCTTTAATTGCTGCTAATTTGGTGTATGAGTTATAGTCAAAAATAGCAATATGTAATCAGGAACGTGACCTGTACTATATCTGAATGGTTTGTTCCCTGAACGTCGACTCGTTCAGCTTTACACCTTTCACTAATACGGGATTAGGGGGTACCGAAAGGGGTATAGAACTATACATACCATTAATCAATTTATTTTATTTTAAGGATGCACGCATTAAATGCATTTTAATAAAGAATAACATTTTAACATTATTAATTCAGTTCATACTGTAAATTTATCTGAAGGATAGACGGTAATTGATTGGAATAATTACAATTTAAATGCATGGTTATAATTAAGTTGTTAAGGTATTGTTTTCTGGTCGTAAGTAAATTAAGTTCAAACTGTCAAGGTCTCTGTCGAACAAATTAATTAAAAACTGTGCCTTTTCATCTTGTTTCTTTAAAACAAAAATAAGCTGTTCTGTTACTTAATTGATGTTAATTAAGATATAATTGAGATATCTCGGGGCTGGCAGAAGAAATTAGACCAATTCCCACAATTTTTACAGAAGAGCTGACCAAACTCAGAGACAACGAATGGGATGACACCTGCCGCGAAGTTGTTGAAAAGATACCTACTTTCAACTCCACAAAGTCAATGCTGTACCGAGCCCGCAGAAAAACAGACACCCCACTTCCAAAGACTAAGACAGATATATTCTTAGACGGCAAATGGACAGAAACAGCCACTGGTGACAGATTTCTACTATTCGCCAACGGTGACCAGAACAACCGTGTGCTTGCCTTCGCAACAACCGAGAACCTCCACCACTTATGAGCTAGGGGATTTTGAGTTGCACCCAAACAACACGTTTTATTGCGACCGATAGAAGACTCTGAAAGACAGCGACGAGGCCGATCTAACGGAACTCACAGAACCATTCACAGACTACGTTACCGAACAATGAGTAGAAGGCGACAGACCGACATGGAACCCAGACTACTGATCGTAGATTAAGTATCCTAAAAGAGAGTTATGAAACTGGTGTTCTTGAGTTTCTAATCAAAGGTTACACTTTTCTCAAAAGTTTCAAATTTCGCATTCTTAGGAAATTCTGCATTATTAAATTGAAAAAAAAAAAAAAAAAGTTTTTTCAAATGTTTAAATTTCGCATGTATATATTTTTTGTTTATGCATAAATAAAACTTAAAACAGTTTACATAATTACCCTCTAATGGTCCCCTCGATTCGCTCTACCGACCAGCTAGGGATTAAATCGAGTCGACGTTCCGGGAACACACCATCTGAAAGCCGAAAATTGGTGTCTTAGTTTCATTTAATTTATTTGTTAACGCGCATTTTTCAATTGATTTGATCCAATTTTTATTTTTTTATATATCCCCATCGAAAACTGGTATATCATTAGACACCTCATTTAAGCTAAAATGTGTTAGTTGTTCTGTTAAATTTTGAATAGCAAATGCCAATTCATCACCAGCCATATGTCTGCCTGAAACAAATCTTCCAAGTGTAAAAATGATTCACTCACCCATGTCTTCATGATGTATAGTGTAGTACTTCTCCAGGTCTAGGTCCTCGGCACCAAATACGGGGTTATGTAACAAAGTAATAACTCATAATACATTTTAACTTGTTTATTACGAGATGTACATGTCCCAAAAGCCGGCCAAACAGTGGCTCGCTCATAAGTACATGTCCCAGACACACGGCCACCAAAATGGCTACTGTTCATATGATCTCAGTCCTATATTTATATCAACCTCCCAATTGCCTTAGGGAAGTTAGTCCATTAACTATTGGTCAGATGTCAAACTCTATGTACATGCCAATTACGCCTGGCAAAATGTACAGTGTAGTTACCGTGTCACAGAGAAAGCTAGCTGATTACATCTTTACATGTGAAAGAAAAAGTAAACAACAGGTTTTCTACTAAAAAATGACGTTTTTGTTGGTGAGGGGTCAGGGAATGTAGGATTTTCTTTTTATTATAGGTAACAATCATGATGTGTCGTAATTTCTATCAATACTGATTTGTTTAAGATTTTTTTTATATAGCATTTGAAAATCGGGATAACGGGGTTTCCTGATGGAATCATACGACATCCGGTTTTGGGCGCGCAACAAAGAAAACGCCGGCGTTGTGTTTACCTTGGTATTCGTGATAACACGGTATTCGTAGAACCTACTATAATTTTAAAAAATGTATCACACACTCCCTTTCTCTATATATTATTGCATAATTCCAAACTGGAATGTACATTTCGTGTAGTCCAGGTTGTAAAAATAATCGGATGGTTGAACAAAGAAGGCCACGGATAAAAATGAGAAGGTGTATGAATATTTGTCAGTCCAAAGAATGTGTTGTCAGTCTGGACTAAAGATTTTCGAGAAGACTGCCGACATCTCTACAATATAATGTTAGGCCTACTTACCAACACTTCAGACGATAGATTGGAGTTGTTTCGATTTAAATATTTCACCAGATAAGTCTGTAGTCGTCATTATTCGGGATACAGTGATATTTTAGGCTTCAAACGGCACTGTTTCGTAGTGTCTGTAAAGCGCTTTTCTGTAAATGGCGTGCGTCTAGTTCACCTTGATTGGTACGGTACTAGTCGGCTACTTTTGACGAACGGGAACAAACTATTTCATTCTCAGTTACACGCACTTTCCGATTTTTCTTAAAAATGTTAGTTCACACGAAATTACGCAGTCTTTCTTTCTTACCTTAAATATAGATTTAGAATTAAAAATGATTGACTAGACGACACGACCGACAGCTTTTTAAACATATTTAAAATGGCGACTTCCATTGATTTTCCCATTTTATTTCAGGAAGCTTCATGGGTTATGAACAAATATATTATTTCTATTAACACTGCATAATGTGAATTCGAATTTGACACACATTTCAAAACAATCATCATGCACATTTATGCGTTACCTCCAGTTAAGTATGCAATCAAGTTCCTTCTTATAAGACTGCATATCCATACTCTGGTTATATGTATCGACTATAGTATAGGGCACGTCACACATTTCAAAACGACGATAATGCACTTGTATGCGTTACCTCCAGTTAAGTGTGCAATCAAGTTCCTTCTTGTAAGACTGCATATCCATCCTTCATTCGCTGAAAGCCGGTTATATGTATCGACTATTGTATAGGGCATGTCAATCATTTCAAAACAACGATCATGCCCATGTATACGTTACCTCCAGTTAGGTGTGCAATCAAGTTCTTTCTTGTAAGACTGCATAGCCATTCTTCATTCGCTGAAAGCTGGTTATATGTATCGACTATAGTATAGGGCACGTCATTTGATAACCGACCTTTGAGATGTTGCGACAAAGAAAGGTTCAATTAGCTTGATGTCGGGGCAGTACGATCAGGATCGACCCTATTCAACATCACGTAGTACACACATCCGTGAAGCCTCCGACAACGATAATGAGGAAATACCTTCTATTCAAAATGTAATTTGATCGTAAATTATAAAAAATGCTATGAGCTCAGAGGGTCGGTTTGGCTTAAGTGTGTTAGATAGTTTATTCAATTCAATAAACATGAGGCCTCTGGCCCAAAATATAATAAACATATAATAATATAATTAAAGCTACAGGTGTGTCCCTTTAATCATATTACTTTTACAATATTTTATCAAATGATATATATAACTACTAAGTTTTATTAATTTTGCTTGATAATCACTTTGAAGTATATCATAAGAGCTGGCTTCTGTATTTGGGGCATTACACCAATGGGCTGTTGAACAGTCTATGTGGAAAAGAAGCCAGTTGCTTGGAAAGTATGTTGTGTGGTGTACTGTTGTTGGAAAACCGGGAAACGTATGAGTAGCTGAACTGGTCGCCGTGATATGACTGAACAATTGTTTAAAACGGCGTTAAACCTTAATAAATCAACCAATTGCACACATATTGTTCTCGTACATACTCATATTTAGGAATCTGTAAAATACACGATTCTCATTTTTCAATAACAACAATTATATTAGAAAGTGTCACATACTCGTGAGATGCATTTAAGTCTGTGTTGTTGGTAAAGACGAGTCATTTCGAGCAAAGGATTTTGAGTTAGAATTCCAACTTGACCAGTTATTTCGTCCGATAAAATATGTTGCAATACTAGCCTCATTTGTCTAGCGCAAAAGTAGTTATAATGTCTTTATGGGAAAGCAGTTGACTGCCTTGGACCAATATATAGTTGGTGGAGTACTGGTTTAAGAGAGCAAGAAAAGCAAGTGAGCAGGCCGGCATGATATAACTGATAATTCTATCGAAAATGACGTTAAAACTCCAATTCAGTGTATTATGCAATCATCTGATTTTCATTAAGTTCTCCTTTTATCACAATCTTCTGCGTTATAAGGAAACAAAATGTATTTTTAAGAAAACTTGCGTTACACAATCCTAGTCTAGTAGTGGTTAACAGGAAGCGATAAACCCCTTGGAAGGTTAGCTAGCTACCGTGATATAACTGACCGGTATTCTCGTCATACTATAGTACAGGTAGATAGAAAGTCATAAATGACATGCGTAGGTCAGCTAGCCGACGTGGTAAAACTGACCAGGATACCCGTCATACTCGAGTATTGGTTGACAGAAAGACCTAAAACACATGGGTAGGTCAGCTTGCCGCCGTGATATAACTGACCGATATTCTCGTCATACTCGAGTTATGGTTGACTGAAAGACAGAAAACACATTGATATGTCAGCTAGCTGCCGTGATACACCTGACCGGGATACTAGTCATATTCGAGAAGTGGTTAACCGAAAGTCATGAACCATATGTGTAGGTCAGCTAGCCGCCGTGATATAACTGACCGGGTTTCTCGTGGTACTCAAGTAGTGGTTGACACTCGTCATAAAACATATCGTAAGGTCAGCTAGCCGCCGTGATATAACTGACCGCGATACTCGTCATACTTGAGTAGTGGTTGATAGAAAGACATAAAACGCATGGATAGGTCAGCTCGATGCCTTGATATAACTGACCAGGAAACCGTAATAATCGAGTTTTGAATGACGGAAATTCATAAAACACATGGGTAGGTCAGCATGCCACCATTACATAACTTTCCAGCATATACGTCCAAATAGAGATTTGGTTGTCAGAAAGTCATAACACACACTACTAGGTATACTAGCCATCGTGATATAAGTGATTCATCATACTCGAATATTAGTTGACAGATAGCCATTAACCATATGTGTATGTCAGCTAGCCGCCGTGATGTAACTGAATGGGCTACTCGTGATACTCGAGTAGTGGTTGACAGAAAACCATAAAAAACATTGTAACGTCATTTTAGCCGCCGTGATAAAACTGACCGGTTTTCTCGTCATACTCGAAAAGTGGTTGACAGAAGTCATTAACCATATGTGTAGGTCAGCTAGCCGCCTTAATATAACTGAGCGGGTTTCTCGTGATACTCGAGTATTGGTTGATAGAACGTCAACACATGGGTAGGTCAACTAGCCGCCGTAATATAACTGACCTCAAAACTCGTCATAATCGAGTATTGATTGATTGATAGTCATAAAACATATGGGTAAGTCTGCTAGCCACCGTGGTAAAACTGACCGAGATACCCTTCATACTCGAAAAGTGGTTAACAGAAGTCATTAACCATATGTGTAGGTCAGCTAGCCGCCGTGATATAACTGAACGGGTTTCTCGTGATACTCGAGTAGTGGTTGACAGAAAATCAAAACACATTGTTAGGTCAGCTAGCCGCCGTGATAAAACTGACTAGCTTTCTCTTTGTATTCGAGCATTGGTTGCCAGAAAGTCATAAACCATATGTGTAGGTCAGATAGCCGCCGTGATATAACTGACCGGGTTTAACTGGATTTCTCAACCTGCTAACGACCTATGCAAAGTGTTTGGATCGAGATCAACCTACATCACAATGAGGGGCCCGTCTCGCGGTATAAACTGTTCAAGAGTAAAATTATATTTCAACCAAAAGATGGAAACTTTGTTTTAAATTGTAGCAACCTGTCTTGTAATTAATAAAGCGAAACAAAATAAAACTGTTTTTTTTTTCAACTTAAAATAATACGGAACGTATGTAATAATGTAAAAATGTTTGTCAATTTTATTTCAGAAGGTAACGAAGGAAACAATGAGTAATACATACACGAATACCAAGAACCCATATTGTAATACGCTTTTTTGAGACTCAATCCTATTTGTAATACAATTTCGAAAGTGAAAATATATGTATATTAAAAATATAATGAACAATTTGTAATAAATATAAGTTTTAGAAGAATGAGAATTAAATTGAGCATACAGGCATGAATTTTTAAAAAAAGTTCTGTAATAACAATTTTTGAGACTCAATCCGTTTTGTAATAAAATGAAAGAATCTTTTTATCTTAACTAAACATTACAAAGAATCGAAGCACACATATTAAATAATACTTATGTCACAAGGTTCATAATTATATAGCACATTAAACAGATATGAATATCTAGATCCCGTTTTGTAATACCAATTTCTTGAGACTTAATTCATTTTGTAAAATTCGAAAATGAAAATATCTGTTTATTTCAAATACAATGTACAAAGAATTAATGTAAAATTATTAATAATCGTTTTTAAAAAGTTAAGTTGTTAATCGAACATGATACAAACATGAGTACAAAGAACCCGTTTTGTAATAAAACTTTCAAAAATAAAAAGAGCTGTTTATTTAAACAGAAATGTACATGGAATCAATTTACAAATGTTTATAAATTTCAGAATGTAGAAAATAAAAAGCTGCGTGATAGATACAGATATTGATAACGAAGAACCCGTTTTGTAATACCATTTTTAAAGACTCAAGACGTTTTGTCAAAAGTTCGAAAACGAAATAAACTGATTATTTCAACTAATATTTACAAGGAATAATCCTATTTCAGAAGCTTGAGAAGTAAATTGTACACTATAAAGACATGAATACAACGAACTCGATCTATATATTTTTTTATCTGAAATGAAGAAATATCTTTATTTCAACAGAAATCATGGAATTAAAAGGAATCTTTCTAAACATAGTAAATATTTATTATTTCAGAAGTGTATTCATTAACTGCACGTAAAACATATATAAATATATAGAAACCGTTTTGAAATACCAATGTTTTGAGACTCAACCCGTTTTAATTTATGAATGAAAAGTTCTGTTTATTTTCTGTAATAAAATAACATAAATTACAAGGAATCATTGTACAAATGTAAATAATACTTATTTCAAAAGGTTGGTAATTAAATTGCGCGTTTTCATTTTAAGAGAACCGATTTGTAATAACAAATTCAAAGTTAATACAGTTCCTTTCTCCAAACTTTTTGTAATGTTAATAGTTCTTTGCAGATATCACTTTATTCCCAACTCCTTCTAACCCATTAGTGTTATATATGTCCTATAAGTCCAAAGTAGTATACAGTGAACTCGACAATTCCGGGGTCAGTAACCAAATTAACGAATATTGTCTCTTTGAAAGGAAAGTTGAGAGAAAAAAAAACTACATAAAATGTTAAACAAATAATTCCTCCCCACGATGATATAATTCAACAATTATATACATTTGTTGAATGTTTCTTTAGTGTCTGCAATTGCAAGTTGTAAATTTGACAGTTTCGGGTCGAAATTGCCATTTCCGGGTCACGTGACAAATGTTTATTTCTGTTAACAGGGGTAACCTCAAACAGTTGTTTTTTAATAACAATATATTCATTTAACATTTTTATTAAAATGATATAAAAAAAAGAACTAAAATATATCACTTGCAATTATCTATTGCATAAAAAACAGAACAGTGATAGAGCCAAATTTACTGTACACACTTTCATGCACGAAAACTGATGCATTTTCAACCAACTAATAAGTCATATTTGACAACAAATGTAAATTTTAATAACACATCTTTAACATTGATTTATCACCATAAGCTTAATTATTCGTAAAAAGTTACCAACAAAGTTTTAGTAATAAATTGATAATTTTGAGAAATTCCTTTTGGCTGACCCGAAAGTGTCGTATGTGAACTAGGTCAAATTTATTCGCAAGTTTGGCATAAACAACTTCCACAAGTCAATAGAAAATATAAATCTTGTTCAGTAGTAAATAACCTACACATTTATGTGCAATACATAACTGTATTACTAAAATTATAGCTACAATAAGCAATTTACGCTGTGACAGGTAAATTAAAGTATTGAGATTTGCTTTGTCGGGAATCTATGCAGTCGAGCGTTTCGAGATTACGACATCCGTTCTTGAAATGGCAACGTCCTAAATCGAAGTGAAACTATCCAAGCTAATGGGAAATATGACTTGATAATCACATTGTCAACATACTGTATCATTCTCGAATAATAAACACTTTTTTCCAAGTGTGACCCGGAATTGTCGATGACCCGGAACTGTCGAGTTCACTGTATATATCCACGCCTCACCATTGAAAGTACCAGCTCTTCCTCTATTGTCTCAATATATTATAGGTCTAACCTAATATATCTCTGCAATCCTTGATTTTATTCTACCCAATGTGGATCATCTTGACGGGCATCTTACACGTAGATGTAGCATGGTTAATATTAAAAACCTGTTATGAACACTGATCAGCTCCTAGGGAAGAAGTTAAGCCAATGGAGCAGTCAACCAACACGGTTTATTATGTGCTGTTACATAGTGAAATTGTTATTGAATGTTATTGAATGTTTTATATACATAAAGACAACTCCTTAATTCCACGGACCATAGAGGTGAGTGGCTTCACGATAGAAAAGAAAAAAAAATGCATCTTATTTCTGTAGTAAAAATGTTATTATAAGAAATATTATGGGTGTACATAACAATTTCTTCCAAAAAGCCATTCCAAATCTTCTAATAAAACGGATAAACAGCTGCGTTATTTCAAGACAGGTTATAGCTGCATTGTGATTATTCTTGACGTTACTTTACGCTCATGTAATACTCTAACATTACTCAAAAGTGCTCGACTAAGATTCATTGCAAAAAAGGACAGGATAAAATAAAAAAAATATAAAACGTTGTATCGTATTTTACGCCGTTTTCACTGGTTGTATGTTAAATTATAGCGAAATAACTTTTTTTCGTTTGCGAATTCTTCATGAACAAATAGTTTTGAAAATATGCCTTGCCAAAGGCTTTAAACCACGACCGCCACGAAAGTAGATCGAACAAATCAAGATTAAACGGGCTTAGTTTAGAATTGATTGTTTGCGTATATATTTAAGCTGAATATTACAGAACAGGGGTTTAACTTATAATTCGTGTAAAGGAATTCTTGCTCTATCTTATTTATCCTAAACTACATTAATGTAGCATTGCGATTTCTTCGGATCCAAACGTCACATTTCACTCAGTATTGGGAAAATGATAACACAAAATTGTATTGAAAACGGGCTTTTTATTTTCAATGCCAGGTAGATAAAATGTTATATCATTTTTAACATATCTGGGCAGGACAAAAAAGCGACATAAACTCTCATGTGCTCCTTATGTACTAATGCGTTAACTATGTGCTGTTAATTGTTATCAATAAAAAAGAAAATACTTTCAGTATAGCCATGACCAAACACTTACTCCCAGTCTAGCCCATGGTTACGAGAATTACTTTCTTTCAAACCTTTTTTTCCAACATCATTACCAGTTCAGTTTATTGCATTGGTGCAGCATTTTAAATTTATATTTAATTAGTTTGAAACTTTGCGATAATATTCGTTTCTCATGTACTTTGGGTCCTGTTCAAAACTGTCCAATATGCTCAAACTAGGTCATTTGTCAAAGCCTTATAATGGTTCATTGGGACCAGTTGACCATGGCGCATTTTTCACACAAATGCTATATAACCATGTGCTCCATAAATACACATTTCCCCATCCCTTACCAGCATGCTATTACTATACTAAGGGTTTATAATGCTCTTATGTTTCTGGAATCTTAATACAATAGTTTCCACTCTGTCCGTAAAAGTGGATCCAATCTATCCATAACTGATACATGATGAATTAATTATTTCAATGTGTAGAAGTAACACATGCTTATTTATTGAGTACAGAATATTGCTCTTTGTGAAACTTTGTTTTCATTCATTCACCTTGTTCTGTTACTAGTTGTTAGTAACAGTGTATGTCTTTCAAAGTGTTCATAATGTTAGTTGCTGGATCCAATTGCATACATATTTTCTTGTTTACCCGATACTACGCTAAATAACACTTATCAGTTTCGACCACAACTGATGTCATCCTTAAACAAGAAATCTTGTATTCAATATACTAGTGTTTTTGTGGTCCTGCAACCTAAGTTTCTTTAGATCACCTGAGCCAAAAACTCTACATGATCTATTAGACTCTCTCACTGTCTGTACATCTTTTAAAAGATCACTGGCTGCAAATTGATAAAACTTGGCATGGATGTTCCATACATGGCCCTACTTTTACAGTTGTTCACATAATTCCACTCAGTGCAAAACTTGTTGCAATGGCGACGAAAAAGAAAATTTATTAAATTCTTCTTGTCAGAAACTACTTCTCAAAATAATTTCACTAAAATGTTCCTTCAATGAACCTCTATGAAACTCCACCAAGTTTTCTCGAGTGGGTGCAGTTTGTAAAACACACAGAAACTAATTGATGGAAGTTGAATTAACATTGACATATTTCTTAACGTAATAAGGCAGAAACTTAATAATGTTTCTACACATTTTCCTTTCATTCTTCATGTCTTAAATGTGTATACTTGTGAGCTCTTGAACTCAGGTGAGCGATATAGGGACAACACGGTCCTTCTGTTTTCCAATTGCCAGTTTCATAATATTTACTATTTTTGATATTATCTTTCAACTTCTTAACAATAAATACAGAAACATAAGCTGCAATTGTTATTTCCTTTCACATTTTCCCTACATCAACAACATTTGTGCAACCCCCAGGTCGGCAGCATTTTCAGTGCTTTGATTTTATTGAGTCAAACTTCCAAAGGAGACTTTTGTATGATACACTGGAAGTGAATGTTCAAATCTTCTGATTTAATCCTTTTTAATCCAGAAGTAAATATTCATATTCAAAGAAATGTATGTCTACATGCAATTATAATGAATGAATATAGCTGAAATCATCATTGATTAAGGATAAGTTGAAGGAATTTCTGCACCCAGCTAATCCTTGCAGCAAGTGTATTCTCCCCAGAAAAAAACTAAGTCATACAACAACGACTTCAAAACCCTTTAACCAGGTAAGATTTATATAAGCCTGCGCAGCCTGATCTGTATCTTTCTTGTTCGCCATCTAGTCACACAAGCATGTGTGACTCCACAGGAGAAAAACAATGATTTTATAAAAAAGATAAGACAGAAAAAGAATCAAATTAGAATGTAACTGATTTTGATTTAGTGAGGGTTGGTTTTCATTTGACGTGATCAAACTACCCGGGAAATATCAGAGTTCTGCTTTGACACTATCTTTTAGCGGAGCTTTATTTCGACGGAGCTGCCTGTGTAATTATGAACGTAGTATCTCCGAACAACGGTTTCTGAATTATGTTGACTCTGAAACAACGTCTCAAAAATGTAATTTGAATTTATTTGGAATTTTAACCTTACCTATCTTCAAATCAGAAATAAAAAATGCAGTCAAGTATTACTCCAACTGACATTAACCTATCAAGTTTACATAATAATGTTTTCTTTTTACATACGACGCAAACCCTTGCATAGAAGAAAAACTCGATATCATTTTACTTCGCTGATGATTTATAAACTTCTGCTTGTTTTGAGTGTTTGCATCAAATGTATCTTATATTCTTTGAAAAGAAGAGAGAGAGGAGAGAGAGAGAGTGAGAGAGAGAGAGAGAGAGAGAGAGAGATGAGAGAGAGAGAGAAGAGAGAGTGAGAGAGAGAGAGTGAGAGAGAGAGAGGAGTGAGAGGAGAGTGTGAGAGAGAGAGAGAGAGAGAGAGAGAGAGAGAGAGAGAGAGAGAGAGAGAGAGAGTAGAGAGAGATGAGAGAAGAGAGAGAGTAGACGTATCGATATGCTTTAAATCCGATTCCGACAATACTACATGATACATATATGTGCCTCCGGTGTCTCCGAAACTCTCACGAAAGTAACCGAATTCCCTTAACAGAAATATCTACTGAATCAAGTCCATAAATATTCAGTTTCCAGAGGCATATTTTGCAACTTGACATTTGCCTATTTTGAGTTTTCAATAAAATTTGGTGAACAATTTACAGTGTACTTCTTTTGGCGTATGGACGTTTTAGCTTCCTGCTGGCAAATAGCGCTTTATTATATCGATGTGTTGTATTTGTAATCGGACCACATGAAAAAATGGTCAAGTCCGGCTGACGCGACTGTTAAAGAACTAATCTATATGATACAAGAGAAAGTTGATGCAATGCATCAATGTCGCCGGATATCATAGAGTGCAGTTATGCATAACACTAACATTATAGTAGTTGAATAAACAGTTATCAACTGAGGGGCATATTGGAACATCAGGGTGGGGTCAAGTGAAAATGTATCATACCTTGCATTGTTTTGTCAACGAAGTGAATGATAATTGAAGCCTTTCATTGTTTATGATCAATCTCCATTCCAAAGTAGGTTGACTAGACACACAACCAACTAATTATTGATCATAAACAGTAATGGAAATGAGAAATCTTGCCAATCATTAGTCTTAGTATGTATACAGTGCCTTCATTAAGGAATAATTATAAGATTTGTGAATTCCACATACACTTTTCAAGATGTTTGTCAGAATATTTGAATTTTATTATTTTTCAATAAAACCACAAAACAGACAATTTAGGATTTGCATGCAATAGCACATCATTTTAAAGTCAACAGTGGACACCTTTGCAGCAATATACTTTTAAAACAATGAGTTAAATAAAAAGGGTTAAATCGCTGTGTTTTCTCTTTTTCTCAAAATGATATTAGCTTGGCATCCTAATTATATCATACTTTAACAAATGTTGAAATGTAGTCCAATATTTATAAATTAGACCACATTCGAAATATAATATCAACTAAACAGTTAAATCTTATTGAAATTGTTGTATAATTTAAACTTAATTTCGAACATAAACTGAGCCCTACAACATGTTAATTTATTTTAATTCTTTCCTTCCTTTTTCATAATGAAAATAACAAAACTACTCATGTTTTAAAATTATATTATGATGAGCGCCCTTGTGTCAATGGTCCATAACAATATGCAGATCGGAAGCAATATGCCTTTAGGGAATTAAATGACACATTTAAAATTGTCAAGGACGAAATAATTTTGTGCGAAAGACCCGATTCTTTCTTATTCGCAGAGGTGTCGTTCTTGAAACTCTCTTTATAGGCAGAGAGTGTTCGTTCAAAGTAATTTTTCTATTAAAACTAGTTTTTATCTTGGTTTGTTCTTTTCTTCATTTGTTTCGAACTAAATAAACATTTTAAATCATCTACGATTTATTATTTGTAAGTGAGTGTAAAGAGACGGCTCTCTGCAAAGGAGATTGATCAACGCAGTTGGTATTCGCGAGTCACGCTTCAAGCAGGTGCGCGTATGTAAACAAATTAGACTGCGACGTAAAGGTTTGTAGTTATCGCCTTTTGAGTACATGTAGTATATAGTGTAAACATAAAGTATACCAGTCTAGCTAATAGGGACCGTTTTGTCTTCGTAAATAAAACAACAAAACATAAATGCAAGTCAAAATAAAGAAACTGAAACACAACTGTAATATGTTCAAGACATCTAAATGTGTTTCTTTCTAATAATAATCCCCCCTCCCATGTGATTTCCGAAAACCTATTAAAAATAGAAGTCGCGGGCTTCTGTCCGGCGACTAATGATATACATTTAGATAGCGTGCCTATCCCCTATGGCGTCGAGTAGTGTTCCCATTTCATATGTCACATGACGTCGATCCTTTCGATGTTTATACAAAACAAAAACAATAAATCAATAACCTATGGACTTTCTGAGATGTCCAACAATTACACTAAATTCATCTGCGGCCATGCCGATATACAGCCAAATAGTATTTAAAAACTTGTATTTGCGCAGAAATGAGTTTATACCTTAATCATAATACATTGACGTTATGCCATTGAGTTTAAGTTCATTGTTAAAAGGACGGTAACCACTTCCGCGGGTTTAGTTCTTTCTTGGATAATCCATGACCCACCATTTTCTTTGGATTGTTTTGAAACTCTGTTCTACTTGAGAAACGCTTAGAAAGTGTGACAACTGAAAGTTGAAACTGGTTGATTTAAATGGACACAAAGAAGGAAATTATTTGGTGTATTGTGACCTTATGGAAAAGAAATAGCATTGTTTTCAATCGGTATTTTTGGAAATAAAATTGCGTTATAATGTTCGTATATCATAGTAAAAAAATGAGGGTTTGAAATATTTATTCTTATTTTCGTTACTTCATACTATATGTCACAATAGAAGAAGACATTATATAGTGGTCATGCAATAATACTAACTGAACATCATCACCGTCTTGCCCATCATTTTTAAAATCGATATGTATGGCATTAGTTAGCTGTAAAATGTTCTTTTAAAGTTTTTCTTTTTCGTAAATAGGTAGCAACTATATTATAAAAGTCGATAGTGAATAATATTTTCCCTAATGTGAACTTTAAAACTCTTAATTAGTACACATCATATTCTCTTTAACAGTTGATACGACGAAACTGTTTATACGGATTAAATAATGAGGAATATATCAACAGATTAAATAATTGTAAGTTAGGTTTTGTTTTATTTTGACTTTAATAACTCATTCTCTCTAGATATATCAGTATTTTCCACACTATAAACACATACCTTTTAGTAGCATAGGAAGTCGAAAAACCATGTACTGCATGCATAGTTCAGACTATGAACACATACATCTTTCATTTTCTGTTTTATATCTGATATGAAATATATTTGGAAACAAGAAACCGCATGACCTTTCACGAATCATGCAGTCAAGTTTGTAATTGTAAGAATGCATATCCACATTTCGCTCGCTGACATCCTGATGTATTTACAGATATACGTCACACGAAAACCGACCTTCGGGGTTATGCGATCAAGAAAATCCAAATCGACATGTTTTTCCCCACAGCCAGATCAGTATCTACTCTGTCACACATATAATCGTTTAAGCACCATTGAAGCCTCCCAAGAACAATTTTGACGAACCACCTGAACATACAAGTAAATTCGAACATAATAACTTGTGTACAGTTACTTTCTGACACACATTCCTGTAAATTTGCTTAACCGTGTCTCAAATACAATCGAAGATACGAGCGACACACATTTTCAATGTTTTTTAAGTTAATTTTTACGTAGCAAAAGGGTCAAAGGAGGACAAAAATAAAATTCACCGGTGCACATCTTCACATTCACAAGCCGTATTGAAATACTGAAATATGATAGTAATTCTAAATAGTATAGTGTACCTTGTTAAACAACTGTTACGAAACAACGTTTCTAAATTCAAGAAAAAACAATTCTTAAATAATTGAATGTACAGAATACATGTACTGATGTACTGTGTATACGTTCAACATCCATTTAAGACCTTAGGGAAGATTATTCAAGTGATAAATATTTACATTTTGTGTTCTGTAAAAAAAATACACATTCACGTATGTTATGTTACATACAAGCGACACAATTTGTTTTATAAAAGGCTTCAATATCCTTAAAAAATGATGATTTGATGTCAATCTTTGTTTATTTAAGTATGTCTTGTCAACAATGAAGGTATCTCAGAGGAGACAGGTATGCAGCGGTGACTTTAGTACTGGTATTCTCTGTGACCCATGTAAAGCTGAAGACGAACAGGAAAACGCAGATTTTGTGTACAGTTTACAATAAACATTGGACTAAAGCGAACACAATCGGTGGAAAGATGTCTAGTAATAAAAAACCTCGTTTAATTGGTCCAGTTAGTCTAGAATTGTCGGCTGAAAATCAAATAAGTCAAAACGTCAGCTTCCCAAAACATGACTTTCATAAATGTTCATCAGCCCCTATAGAGAAGGAGGCGTGTTTACCTCTAGTATCATTGGAATATGATAGTGAAGTCAATACTCGCCATTCTACAGATACAAGTGACGACGGCTGGATTATAGGAGGAGTAATGTTAGACAGCAACATGCTAGCTTTGGTTGATTGCCTTACTTACAGTGTTAAGATAATAGACGTTAACAGTAACACAGTAATATCCTGTATTAAACTAACTAAACGGCCATGGGATATAACGCGTGTAGAACCAGATCAGATTGTCGTTATATGTGACAATAAACTCGTATTCATCAAGGTTAGTAAGACATTGTCTGTATTGAAGGAAGTGAACATTAGTGGTGAGTGTTGTGGTATTGTTTATACTATCAACACATTGATTGTCTCTTTTCTGAATCCTGGCTCCGTAAAAGTAACTGATTTAGATGGACATATATTAAGAATAATCTCAACAGATGAAAATGGAAAAGAAATGTTTGAAGAGCCATGTAACATTGCACTTAGTCCGGACCAGAAAACACTATACGTATCAGATGAGAGCATGCACAGTGTGACAAGTATGGACCTTACCGGTACTGTACGATATGTTTATAAACATGACGATCTGATGTCTCCGCGCAGTCTTGCAGTAGATAAAGATGGTTATATTTATATAGCTGGACGAGGGAAATACAATATGCATATCATCTCTCCATACTGTACAACCAAACGGATATTACACGAAGACATATGGGGGCTAAACATTCCACATGCAATTATATATTGTGAAAGGGAAAACAAACTGTACATCAGTCATTTTAAAGGATTAGGTAATTCTGTAAATAAAATTTCTGTTTATCAGATAGAGTGATTCATACTACATGTATATCTCAGAACTGACTAAAAATAAAATGCGCATCAGGAAAACGAATCGTTATAAATATTCGGTAATTGTAATTCCCCGTTAGTCTGTTATTCCTTAAATCACTTAAGTGACCTATGATCAGAAAGAGTGTCTTATACAATAGAGATAATACTATATCTTAAAACTGACTACAAATAAGATGCACGTCAGGAAAACGAACGATAATTAATATTCGACAAGTGTAGATTTATATCAACCTGTCCTTTCATCAGATAGAGTGATTTATACAATAGAGACACTATTATATCATATATACTGAACTACAAATTAGATGCGCGTTAGGAAAATGAACGATAATTAGTATTCAGATTAACCTGTTCATACTGCAAACAGACACCTGTCCTTTTATCTGATAGAGCTATTTACAAAACAGAGAAAATAACATATCTATAAACACGCTGCGCTACACTCAATGAAAAAAAAAACAATCAATAGGAATATGCGACACGTGTAGGTCCAGATCAACCTGTGATTCCTACAAACAGTTATGTTGCTCCTTAAAAGATAGTGCGATTAATATAACCGAGATTATAACAAATATCTGATTCAGTGCAAGGATCCAGTCCAGGAAAAACAATCACACGTCTGACCTACCGACTGGAGAAGCCTCTGCTAAATAGTGCCTGATTTGACCTGCTAGCCAGTATGCATGGAAATATATGTCTTTTAACGACGATCCAGTAAAACAAACATACCCGTAATTGTCAGACCTGGCTATGAGGTCTAAACTTACACTTTCTTTCCAGAATGTTCTTGAAGGATTTTATGACTTATTGACGGCTTATTGGCGAACAGTACAGAACAAGATTCAAAGGCTGATATGAATCAACACTATTTGCAAAAGCCTTAAGGTTGGTTTTATCAGACCGTCGCTGATTACACTGGTTACACAAGTTGGTCTATAGTCTATGGTCGGCTCCATAAAATTGCATTCCGTCAGAGCTTCATCATAAACATTTATGAGGAACAACGTTTTCAAAGAACCGGTGATATCCGACGATGGTTTTCCTTCAGAACGACATTCGTGTAGACTTCCCTTTCCATACGCATTGTGCTGTTTATCCTCCTAGATATACATGGTACAGGTACACCGACGGGCCGTGGGGCTAAAAAGTCAACATGTAATGGTGTGACCAACATTTTGAATGAGTCGCCAGTTTATAAGGAAAATAATAAAACAACATCATCACAACCCAGACGTTCCCAGAGATCAAATACAACTGAAGGAGGAATAAGTTCATGACTTCGCAATGGATCACATACAAATAATAAAAACACAATCAGCCAACATGATTTTGAAACGTGTGATGATGATGTTGATGTAAGTCAGGAAAGTAGTAGAAGTATCATATATGAAAATGACATGAAAACAATAGTATTAGATATACGGCGGAATGTTATAGATATGAACACGAAATTTGACAAACTAGACAATTCAACTGATTTAAAAGTTCAAAATATTAAGCTAAAAGAGCAGAACGAAATATTCAATGTAAAACTCGACAATTGGAAAATGTAGTTTCAGAAAACACAGCTAAAACAGAACAACTCGAAGCCCAATCTCGACGAGAAAACTTTAAGTTTTTTAACATACAAGATCGTCAACATGAATCATGGGAAGAGTCAGAACAGAAAGTAAGACATTACATATTCCACGAATCAAAAATAGATTCTTCGAATATTGACATAGAGAGAGCTCATAGACTTCAAAGTAAAAATGGACTGCGGCCTATCATTGTTAAATTTTCGCGCTTCAAGGACAAAGATACATTATTAAGATCATATAGAGAGAACGTGAAACGATCATCCGATAGAAGGGCGACGGAACCCGGTACTGTTCCGGTTCGAGTCAGTGAAGACTTCCCGGCACTAGTAGCAAGAGTCAGGAGTAAACTGATACCATTTATGAAAGACTTTATCAAAGAAGGAAAAAGAGCGTATCGCAGATACGATATACTCATAGTTGATGGCGAAACATACGTTTTCGATGAAATAAACAAATGTCCTGTTTTAACAGAAAATAAATAACGGTCAGACCGAGGTCACTCTAGTTTTCATAAAAATGTAAAACATACACAACCGATTGGTAGATTTACTTCAATCTCTTTATGTTCTCTGAATATAAGTGGGTTGAGGAAATATATCGATGATGTTGAATTTAAAAACTACTGTAAAAATGTTGATATTATAGGTTTAAATGAAACTTGGAAATCACTGTCTGATTGTTATTCCAATTTTGTGGAAGGATATACAACTTTTGATTTTGTAAGAAAACAGAGAAAATATTTAACTAGAAATTCAGGGGAAGTAACTGTGATGGTACATGATTAACTGACAAATACAGGTCTAATTAACCACATTTTTCAACATTTAAAAGAATGTGTGATATTATTATTTGACAAATCACTGTTTAACCTAACACATGATGTAATAATGTATTTTGTATATGTAGCACCAGAGTATTCCCCTACATATGATTATGAAAATTCTAATGGTATCGAATTGTTAAATGGCAATATTTTGAATATTGCACATTCATAACCTGATGCAAGTCTTATACTGTCCGGAGGTTTTAACGCTTGGACAAAATATTTACAAGATTTTATCATAAATTACAGTATCGAGCATATTTTTCAAGATGCAAATGACTATCCTTCTGATGACTTTAGTTTTATAAGAAAATCAAAGGATTGCTCAAAATTAAATAAATTTGGTCAATCACTCATCGAATTATGTTGTACACATAGCATTCACATCCTGAACGGTAGAGTCAGTGGTGATTTAGAGGGGAAGTTTACATGTTTCTCAAATGATGGTAAAAGTATTGTAGACTACATCATTGTTTCATCAAATATATTCGAAAATGTAAAATATTTTTATGTTGATAATGTCGAAAACTCTGATTATTTCCGTATAACTTTGAAATGTAAGAAGTCATCGTTACTATTGTTTATCTTAAATTGTTTTAAACTATGGTGTTTTAAATTTTTGAGACACTGACATTCTTCATTCCACCTTGATGGGATGGAGTTAAAAAGAATATTTGCATTCTTTTTATTTTTCATTGAACAGGTTGGAGCCTAATCCGTCCATCTACATCTCAAGTAAACGAAGCTGTTTATATAAGTATAACGGAATGGTCTGAACATTTTAATCAGTTGTACAAAACGGAAGACACCGAGTGTAACGAAAATTTGTTGTCAAATATTATTCATGATTGTGACGATTCATATCTAAATGAACCTATCTTGCCAGACGAAATATCGAATAGCTTGAAACGTATGAAGTAAAACCGCTCTGCAGGCCCTGGTGGAATTTGCATTTAAATGTATAAACATACTGTTCATAGCATGTTACCCTTTTTAACTCAGTTATTCAACGCACTATTTGAAAAAGGTCAATTTCCTAGTAAATGGAGTAATAGTGTTCTGGTTCCTTTACACATAAAAGGACCATCTAATAACAACCCTAACAACTACAGAGGTATTTCGCTTATCAATAGTTTATGTAAAATATTTATCAATGTTCTTAGTAACAGACTTTCGATTTGGGCTGAAGATAAAAAGCTATTGGATGAAGCACACGCAGGGTTTAGAAAACAATATAGCATTATTGATAATAATTTTATATTACAATCACTCACTCAAAAGTATCTTTCTAAAAAACGGGGTAGATTTTATTGCTTATTTATTGATTTTGAAAAAGCATTTGACTATGTTAATCATGATAGTCTATGGGATTCTCTTCAACGGCGTGGTATAAGTGGACTATTTCTGAAAATCTTTAAATCAATGTACCAACAACTTAGTTTTAATGTTAAAATATCAGATTCTTTATTAAAACCTATAACATGTGACAGAGGTACCCGGCAAGGCTGTGGAAGCTCACCGATTATTTTTATTATTTTTATTAATGATCTTATCGAATATTTAAGACAAGAATGCAAAACAGGTATTTTCGTATCTAATAACTTTGAGGATATTCTTGCCCTTTTGTTTGCAGACGACGTTTCTTGTGTATCCGACACTGTATTTCGCTTACAGCAGCAGTTAAATACTATCCAAAGATATTGTCAAACAGTAGGAATGAAACTAAATTTAGACAAAACTAAAAAAATGGTTTTCCGAAATGGTGGTATTATAAAGCGAAACGAGAAATGGTTTTATAACGGAAAAGAAATTAAAAAAACTGTCTCTTGTTATAAATACTTAGGTTCACACTTTACATCACGTTTATGTTGGACAAAATGTATAAATAATCAATCAGCACAAGCAAAGAAAGCATGCTTTGGAATTTTTAGATCACAAAGAAAATTTGGTTATTTTAGTCCACAAGATGCTTTCAAATTATTTGATTCGATGGCTAAACCAATTCTCTGTTTCGCGTCAGATATATGGGGCTATGAATATAGCCATACTATTGAGAAAGTTCATATCAACTTCTGTAAACGCATTAGTTGTCTAAATCAGAATACTGCCGATTTGTTTGCTTTAAGTGAATGTTGTAGCTATCCTCTTGCTCTATCATATATGTCAAAATGCAAGAAATGCACGGAAATGTCAAATACAAGATACCCAAAGCAATGTTATTATATGCTCAGATGACTCGATGAAATTGGCAGAAATACATGGGCGACTAAAATAAAACATTTATTACATGAAACTGGTTTTGGGTTTGTGTGGATATCTGATGGAGTAGGAGATTCGTCCCAATTTCTGAAGATATTTAGACATCGTTTAATAGATTGTTCTCTGTAAGTCTTGCAACAAAAAATAGGTGATTCATCAAAATTATTATAAATACTTTGAATCACTACTAAATACGGAAATATATTTATCAATTGATATGTCGTTTAATAATCGTCGTATATTATCAAATTCCAGATGCTCAAGCCATTGTTTAAATATTGAAAAAGGTACACATCAAAAAATTGATCATAACTTACATTTTTGTGATTTGTGCTTTAAACGAAATATTCATGTGGTGGAGGATGAGTTCCATTTCTTGCTGGTATGTCCTGATGATCTCGGAACTTTATACTTCTACGCGAAATGGAAATCATCATATCCAACAAAAGAACTATTCAATGAAATAATGGCTGATCCCAGACCGATGTGCATAAAATCTCTTGCGAAAATTTTGGTCGAGTCATTTAAAATCAGGAAGTTAAGTTATATGGAAACTATTATAAGCTAAGTCACACATGTTTTCAATTCCTGTATTATTAGATTAAACATCATTCCTATATGTATTGTATAAATTGTGTATAACTGGCATGAATTCTCTATATGAAAACTCATTTAGTTTACTATTCGGTTAACATTAAATTATGTGTAACAGATTTTATGCATTAACCCTTTCCTTTGTGCAACACAGTTGTAACAAACAACTTTGAAATCATATGGACCTTATGATAGAAGTATCAGTACTTCAACCTCTCTAATGTGATGTCACTCATGTGGACTTATTTTGTAAATGTAAATTTGTATAATGGGCCAGAGGCCTAAATTACTGAATAAACATCTTGATATACAGTGTTCGTTTCTCATCTATCAATAGGAAGCAACGAAATCTCTATAAACTCTAAAACTTGATATAAAACGATGGTGAAAATACAAAAGATAAAGATTAACACAAATAGTGAAACTATTCGTCTTAATGACAGACGCTGGGTAACCTCGCTTGGCATGAAGATATTCAGTAAATGATATCATATATCATAAATGTGAAGAAATACCAATATTATGTGTTGAATAAAATCGCTGCAAGTGAGGAAATGGAAATTAAACAGTGTAGCTGCCATTTCGCTCTTGGGATGTAGACAGTAAATCGACAGACTCATGTAAGAATACAAGTTTGAATGTACTGCAGTTTTAGTTCCTCGCATTTCCATTTCCCTTATTTATTATAAATGTGAAGATAAATTAATTTGTGTGTGTGTTAATTGAATAAACAAAAATCGTTGTCAGAAAATGCCAATCAAACAGTTTAGGCGTCGTTTTGGTCTTTTGATGTGAAAAAATGGAAACGTTCAATTTCAAATTAAAGTTATTTACTGAACTGTTTTGTAAATGCTCGTTTAACTCTGTCCCTGATACAGGCGATTATTGCCGGTTCTGCAGCAGACGAATTTTGAGGACAGTGTAAGAAAAATAAATAAAACTGCTTAACGTGAGCGATTACGCCTTTACCCACAGTGTCTCAAAATCTACTTCAGATCGTATTTTCACTTTGACGTTAATTAAGATTTTACCTCATTTGTTTTCTAAACAGGCGTTTTGTTATCCCTCTACCGCCTGCAGATGTATGTGTACGCATCTGAATTAGAATACGTTTACCAAATCTTTTCTAACTATACTGAATAACTGTACTTTTAATTACACTGATGTTCCATATCTTTGCCAAGCTGTCTGCTATAAATATGTTGTGTGCTAGGTTCACATCTTCCCCTGTTTAGAAAATGATATGGTTCTTATAGCAGTTTAGTAGAGGTCTTATCGAAAATCTAAGACAGAAATGCAAATCGGGTATACTTACCTTTTTGTTTGAAAACGATTTTTCGTGTATATCCGGCGACTAAGCTAAGACAATTATTATGTGAACAAGGTTTTGGGTATGTGTGGATACGATTCATTCACATGTACTTCTGAATACTTTTAGATGATGTTTAATAAATTGTTCTCTCCAAGTCTTGCGACAAAAAAAGATAGGTTATTCACCGAAAGCAAATTATTACATATATTACAAATGACTCCTAAATACTGAAATATATTCATCAATTGATATGAAACGATTTATAATCGTCAACAATTATCAAATTTCAGATGCTCAAGTCATATGCTTAAATGTTGAAACATCTAGACATCTTATGAATGACCATAACTATCGTTTGTGTGAGTTCTGCCTTAAACAAAATATACATATGGTGAAATATGAATTCTATTTCCAGGTGGTATTTCCTGCCTTAAACAAAATATACATATGTTGGATTCCATTTCCAGGTGGAATTCCTGCGTATGATAGGCTCAGGACTTTATACTTCAATCATAAATGGAAACCATCATATCCAACAACAGAACTATTCAATGAAATTGTGTCTGGACCCATACCTGTGTGTATAAAAACTTTTGCAAAACATTTGGTAAAGTCTTTTAAAATCAGGAAGTTGAAATATACGGAAAAAAACATAGTTAAGCCATATAAGTTTTCAATTATTGTGATATTATATTAAATGTATCTGTTTATTGTACGTTTATGGTACATTTTCCATGTTTAGCCAGAAGCCTTGGCAACATTAATTACTATTGGGTAACTACATGTATTTTCTTTATTGTTTAAGCTAAACACATGCTAATCCTTTTCTAAATACAACACATTTGCAAACAGCCTTAAAAACAAATGGAACAACAAATTAGAAACTTTCAATTACTGAACGTCAATGTATTGAAAAGAGATGAAAGTCTTATATTGCGAAAGGAGGGATGAACATAATCAACGAGTTCCTCTTTCGTCTGTTTTAAAATATTGTTGCTGCATATAATCGCGTACAGAACATTTTCCATGTTTGATCCTCTTCACTTATATGTCATTCATATGAACATTTTATATATATGTAGATTTGTATAATGGACTAGATGCCTAAATAACTGAATAAACATATTGCTTTTTGTGGCATTGTATTCCCTCATTTGTGTTTTTAAAACCTAATGAATGGGAAATTGGAAGTATTTCTTCCGATAAATATTTTGAGGAAACAGATGCAGTAACATTCAAAAACATCGTGGAAAAAAACCCAAAATGCTTAAAATGATATTTTTCCGTTTTCCACAATTATTATTAATTTTACTGTATATAATACCATTACTGACAATGATTAATCTAATACCTTTTACTGTACACTCTTAAATATCGAATGACAATCTATATTGCCGTTAATGAGAATGAATGTATACTATTCGGAAACAGAGTATATGAATACTTTGGACAGAATGAATACAACTCGATAACTGCCGAGAGTCATTTTAGTTTGACTTCTTAGAACGGTAACAATTTAGAGATATATGTTTAAACATTTTAATTCTGTTTTGTCACACAAATCAATTTCTTTGGTTTGAAATTACATCTTTTTTAAGAACGATAGTTTAATAAATTTCCATCATAGTAAAAATGTCCATGAATGTTACACTCTTAAATGAAATGGACGAAGACGATATTTATTTCACATACATGCTGATAATGTCAGTTTTAAATTTTCCACAAAAGAGAATGTTCCGGTGAAAATATTGCCAGCACTGTACACCAGTATAACTGTTGAACCACGTAATTCTCAAATAAAGGGACACAACTCTCCACAAACATGTCTTCTTCACCACCTTCCATGTCAACAACCTGTGAATATATTCAAACACATTAGTGCGTTCAATTAAACGGTTGCATTGGCTTCAGTGATCATCAATCAAACGTTAATTACGTTTTACAGACAAACAATAGTTCGTTCTCATCTATACATACGATACATAACGTGTACGCAAAATTCACAAAGTTATTTCGCTTGACAGCAATTTAAGTGGTTCTAATAGTTGATTTGACTGATACATAGCTGTCATTTGATCGGTTGTGTGCTACTGTTAGTTAACGCACGGCTTTACTGAACGCACACGGTCAGATCTAGAAATGAAACTTGATTAAATAATGTCTCCAGCCAACATGGCAGTTATATCACGGCTTTTCTGGGATAGAAAATCAATACTTCTGGTTGTTTACCTGTGTATGTATCAGCCTCCAAGCTACCTAAACAACTTTAAACACTAAGGACATATTTGAGGTACTACTGACTCTACGTAACAGTATCATACCAAGGTAATTTTGCAAACAAATAATAGGGCTACGTTTCTATGTGTTGTTAAAAATGTGCCCTTAAGCCTAATCAACATGTAGACGGAAAGCGAAGGCTTTAGATTGACAGTGTTGATGCAGATGTATTAGGAAATCAAATTGCTTGACGTGGCGCATATATACAACTCAACATTGAACCGTGACGGTGCTAAACGTTTAGTTAAACTAAGCATTAAACACTGAACATCTGTGTATGACAGGGTTTAATGTTTGATTGAAACAATTATGGGAACACTAAACGAGTAATGTCTTTTATTTATCCCGCATTGTTTCAAGAGTTGTCTTGTGCCAAAAAGCGTTAATTCCGTATTCCAAACAATAAAGGGAAATCAAAACGAGTATTTGTATTTCATTTTCCCACAACTATTTACAAATGCGTCAACTATCGTCTGGTTCAGGGACAATGTTCAATATATCCATAAATTACCACGACACTAACATTCTTATGGCAGCTATTCATGTCTCCCGACGTCAAAAACGTGTCAAAAATAATTTGAATATTCTTCCCGGGCGTGTTCCCTGAATAATTCACAATTTTCACCCATGGTAAGTGGAAGAGCTGACGGTATACATTGTACTGGAAATCGTCCCTGCCGATGACGTCACTAGTCGATTACATGTTGAAAATGTATACATGTATACACATTTTTTTTTGAAGATAAACACTTTCCCACGTAGGCCTACAATAAATCTGCAGCAGACCACAACAAAATCATATCAAAAAGAATATGGAAACTCTAGATAAATGAAAATAAAAGTTATTGAAGAGAGTTAAAAGGTTTGTGACAAAAGTAGAAATTACTCATTAAGAGCAAATTTTCCTTTTGCCAAAATGATTTGAAAAGTCAAGAGGTTAAGGATCTAGCTGATACTTTCGAGATATCCCTCTCACTGAATGATATGCTCAGTCGTAATGCTATACCGTCAAGCCTGAGCGTCAATAACAGAGTCTACAGTTATCAAAGTCTTTGTTATGAACCGACCACGAATCGGACCCTTGTTTGTAGCCCCGGAGACGTCGGACGCTCTAACCACTACACCACGGATATGGTTGACTGATATGGTATGGGGTCAATGTTTGCTACGTATTCGTCCAGGTCATACAGTCTTTTTACAAAACCAACAAGAACTCAGCAAATTAACAGGTTATGAACAATATATACAAGTTTTATCACTGATCGAGTTTTGTGATATGGATTAATGATGATTAAAGAGGCAAATATTGCCCCCAACATAGACAAATACTTAGAACACAATTGATTCAAATTGTTGACTAATGGTTAAAGGGAGTTAGTAACACTAGTTTTAAAAAGACATGAAAACATATACATAAAAGGTTATACCCCTTGATTAAAAACATTTTCTCCTAATCTAGTTAAAATGCATTCATCAAATGAATCTCGTTCTTAATACATTAAAACACATGGAATAGGAATTTCTGTGTGACAGGTATCTAATAGATTGATATATTGAGGTCGAACGCCGTTTTTATATCACGTCGGCAAGTTCACCTTATGTGTGTATCACGGCTTTCTCACACTTCACACAGCATCCTTCCAGGGAAACTGGCAAAATTCCCATATAGACAATTTAGCTCATTTGCGGAAGGTGTCAATCATCGGCAAGAGTGAATGACCGAGTCAGGGTTCGAACTCACGACTCCTTCATTAATAGTCCTCATCGATACCGATTGAACTATCGCGCCTCGACGAAATAACAAACAATTTAAACATATGAAGTTCTGCATATTCAACTCCGAAATACCTATATCCACATTTTGATTAACATTTTACTATAAACGTCAGCATTTTACTTTTAAATATATAACCGAATGAGGATGCATGGAGTCGTGTTATCAAAGGTTGCACTATTTTCATAACACAGCGGACTATCTTCGAGCTAAGTTATCATGTGACAAAACCTACGACCTTACGATAATCTCTGTATTTGCCATTACCTTTAACCCGCCATCGGTACGCGATAGCCCCAATGCTGTCGTAGATTTTCTGTTTGTACAATACGCGATGAGCATGTGATAATGTACGATTTTGACGTTTGATAAAAAACACCTTGACAATCGTACGAAGGACGTACGATAATCATTGAATCTAATCGGTTGTACAATCTTAAAAAAAAAAACATTCTGACAATTGTACGACGGACCTTTATCCTTTATAGAATTTAATTGGTCGTACGATAAAAACTACCTCTTGAATCTTACTAGGTATATAATCATAACTGGCGCTGTAACCTTGGCTTTTTATTGCATCCTCAAAGCGGAGCACCAGAGTGTTTGCCGTTGATACCAAGTTCAGTTAATGGGTCACAAAACAACTGTAATATGTTCATGGAACACATCTTTCTTTAATATTTCTTTTCCCGAAATTATATAAATAAAAAGTTTTTCAGTGACCATCAGAATGACGATATACAATCCTACTTTTAGAGCGAATAAATAATAGAAAACTTATCATGTATGAGTATATTGACTTCCCCAATAGCCTTTGATCTCCATAAATAGACAGTGAAAAATGTTAAATATCTCTATGTAAATTCGTCGAAATTCTATGCAACTCGGGATTTCTTTTGCTTTCTCCCGAGGATTTCGCCATTGACGAAATAACTTACGGTAATTGTTCTGCACGTCACATGTAACCCTTTCCCATACATTACGAATCTGCAACAGACGACTTAAAAAACATCAAGACAGAAATCTAGAAAGTCTCAACAAATGAAGGTAGGACTATTGGAAAGAGTTGAAAACACTGAGCCAAAGGAGAAAATAATCATGAATAAGTTCGTTCCACAACGCGTCTGTATGTGGGAAAGGGTTTGATGTTTTTATATTCTCTGTAGCCGAGATATTTCTTATATCAATAATCTGTCTTTTCTTTATAATCAACGTCCATAACAGGTTTAACTCACCTATGAAACACTTCAAACAGCGGAAACCTATTCCATAAGGTGAACTTTCTATACGTGAACATTTTCAGTGCATGGGATTTATTATTATATATGTTTTTGAATAACATACAACTTTATTGAATGAAAAACGTACATCAATAGAGTGATCTTTCCCCTTTACGTGAACATGTTTGTGCCAGGGAACCTGCGTTTTCTTTTTAATATATTTTTATGTTTTTATAACAAGGAATTAGTTCGTGAAACTTAATCCATCGGTTGAACAGCTTCAAACTTCAAACTTTAAGCAACTAACTTTATTGTCGAACTTAAACCGTTGAACACCTTACTTCAATCAATGACAAATATAGGTGAATTGATTTTACGTGAACATTTTCAATGCAAGAGGTTTTCTTTTTATTATACATTTTTATATTTCTTATAACAATTAACTTTATCGTCAAACTTAAAACATTGAACAATTTCAAACAATGAAAAACAATGAGGAGACCTTTCTATATATGAGATTGTCTGTATTTTGTTTAAAAATAACGCACTATACCGTCAAACCCAAACTATTGAAAAACTAACTTGGAATAGATCAAACCTCTAATGTCTTTGGTTAACTACGAACGATTATTTAGACTCCCAAGATAAGGAGAATAAATATAAGTTATATTAATGGCAGATTACTTATCTTTTTCGCAATTAATTTTCATTTCTTAGAACGTTAACTCCACTTTATTTTCATCAGGCAGTGCTATAATCTTTTCTCATTCGACAGCTATAAATTACGAAAAAGAAATGGTGTATTCATGTTTGAGCTACGCCTAGCACTTTGAGGTCTTAATGATACGCCACTTTGGCAGCATATTAAGTCATATTGGCTTACAACTAGTTGGGATACACTTCCATTTTTAAGCGTTCATTTAGGTACATATAACATAGACACACTGTGAAGATGCATTAAGACCAACACTCTCTAGACGTAGTTCTTTTATTTAAGCTGGGTCATGTGAAAATGGATGTGACCCAAAATATCTAGAGGCAGCTCTTTCATTTAGTGGAAGACAATGGTGCAGTGGTAAAGCCGTATCATTCAAAACATGGGTGTTGATGCATCTGCAAACAGTAAAGAGTCTACACTATCAGCCTACAAATAGTAGAGCCATACATGTAACTTCGTAAGACAAATTAGAACTGGACATCTGACAACCGGTCTTTACTCATACAGCATAATTTAAATAGAGCTGATTATGTTATTGATATATACAACAAACATGTGATACATCATAAAACCCATCTTTATACATCAATTCAAATGCGGTTTCAATTTATAGATGTTATGCCTACATAACAGTATTTATAGGATTGGTGACCCGCCTTTGTCTGCGGTGATTACTCCCCACAGAGTAGGGAAGAGCTGGTTGTTCTGGGCCACCTACCGGTCACGTGAGGGAATATGTTTCCATCACGAGAACGGGTTGTGTTATGTGACGAGTGTCAGCCAATCACTGAACGCTGTATTTGTCTAAAAATAGAAACAGGGTCAGGTGGCTCAGATCAGCCAATCATCTGCCTCCATCTTCGGTGGGCAGACTTTCTTTGTTTTAAACTTATTACTGTGTTGAGAAGAAATTCGGTTTTCTACTGCTATCTTATTTAATTTATGGCATTTTACGTTACTTTTGTGATTAGACCAGCCTTTGTCTTCGGTGGTTTACAGGGTCAGCCATTATAAGGTTCTACTTTTATTTACAATTCTAAGCAGGGTTCTGCTTTATGATACATACAGGGTCTGCAGCAGCAGGCAGGGTTCTGCCTATTTATACTATTTCAAGCAGGGCTCTGGGTTTCACGTTGTGCAGGGTCTGCATAGGATGGCAGGGTTCTGCCTTTTATTTACAAATTTAAAAGCAGGTTTCTGCTTTTACTCTGCACAGTCTCTGGCAAACAGGCTTTTCTTTCTATAAACATGTCTCTACCTCACAAAGCTTGCAGCGTCTTCAGCAATAAGTATTATATTTTACTGCACTCCACAAGTCCTAGAATCATTGAAAGACTCAGTGCTTTTGTTTTGGTTTTCATATTTCTACATATGCCACGTATATTGACTTGGTTAAGTCTGAAATATAAAAGACTTTCAAAACCTGCTTGGCTTGTATGTTTTAAGACATGAATAGTATAGCAATGCCGTCTTTAATCCTTGTTTGTAAGAGGTAATCTTCAACTTTAAAACATCACCAGCGTCTAGCTTTTGCCGCCTAGCTGACCCGAGCTTTGTGTTTATGCGCAACTGTTATCCTTTTTGCTGTGCATGAAAGGTTAACCGCTGACTCCTTATTTACAGGTATCTACCAAACTACGTCAACGGCAGATTAAATTTTAAGTGCGGTACTTCAGAATCCGTCTAGGACTGTTTATATTTTTATTGCGGTACTTGAAATATGTCAATGCCTGTTAAAAAGTCGTTACATAACTTTAACTGATATTGCCGCTGACCCATGAACAGTCTACAGTTAAGACAATTCCATTGGTCAGTGGTCAAGCTTGACTGCAGTATTTAATGCTGTGTATCAGTGAATATCGGAGAACTACTACTAGAAGGTGGCTTCGGTCGTGACTCCGGTCGTGATTCCGGGCGGGACTCCGGTTTGATGAAAGGACTGGTATAAGTTCTGACTGGTGGTAGTCGTAGAAACTAATATAAGTTATTTGAATTACTGACTAACACGTTTATTGCTGTATTAGGAGTCCGTTGTTTTTAGACTTATGATTTATTTGTGTGTATTATAAACTATAGTATAACTATTCAGATATATAAACATATTAGAAGTGATTATATTTGTTGATTTCTTTGACACACATACATTTATTATTATTCCGTTTATATTTAACGTTCAGGTAAACTGAACATTATAGCAGAGTCGCATTTTAAAACACAACGCACTTTCATTTAATTTGGATTGGAGTTAAGCGATCATCGAACTCCGTGATTACTTTTCTAAATCTATACGATCACTATTCGAAGTACTACAGCAACCAATACTGTGATTGTGCCCTTTGCCCCATTTGCTTGTCAATCGGGCGGTTCGCTATGTGATCTGGAAATAGTGTATTAGCAGATACATTTAAAGGTTACTCATAGTAAAAAAAAAAGGACAGCTGTACAACCAAGTAAGGCGACAACAAAAAGATCCACAGTCCGACAGGCCACACAAGGGATCATTACACAAACATCACAAGAGTTTAATTCAACGATGACTGTTCTTTCATGTACAGCTACATGTAGACCTATCAGTCAGATAAACCATAGCACACAACACAGAGATGTACAGCCAGATCTGAAGGCGAAGACAACATTTCAAAAATGTTATCTTCACATACAGACAGTCTGTTAAGTATAGGGTAATCTACATATGTAACGCTTATGTCTACACCAATGAATACAAAAATCTCTGCAGAACTGCAACAACAGATTTTAACAACACATTTGTTGATTTTTCTTTGCTGTTGCCTTCGGATTGAACTGCAGGTTGATTCAGAATCTAACATTAGTCTGGTCCCGTCACAAAAGACGAGGGAGATAACTTCAATTGAATCGTGGACAACAGCCTTTTTATGGTTTATCTCTGTTTATGCCTTGCGTTTTCCTTTTGAGACGGCAGCATTAATACAATATGATGAGATAATTCGCGATCTGTCTTAACGTCGTCCTGGCGCAGCATTCGTAATCTATTACACTCAGTTAGTGATGCTGTATCAGACTATTTTCCACCAATATGGAGTTCTGCTTGCTGGCCTCTTCACAACCTATTAATGATCAAAGCTCTCCACAACAACTGCCCTTTCATGAAGAGAAACATTATGTACAAAGCAATATAGGCGCAATAACCTCCATTGAAAATACATGCTTGAGCTTTAATACAAAAGAAAAGGAGCTTTCCGCATCAGTATGCCAAAACTCAGCAATCTCCTGTCCCAACAAGCCCAGGGAGAGACTTATTTCAATTATTGTCACCAACTCTTCGTCCCCTTTTGTCAGCAGAACCAATATCAGACCTACTAAATAACCACATTGTTACACCAATAAGAATCAGTAAATTTATACCATAGCTTGTTAATTGGTTATCCTGCTACACATTATTTAATCAAAGGCTTTCAGACTGGTTTCAAACTAGGTTACATGGGCTTTGGATCTCCGTCATCCTGTTCCAATATAAAGTATTGTGTTGAAATGCCACACATTGCCTCAGAAAAACTACCGACTGAATAACAAGCTAATCGTTTTCAGGGTCCCTTTGATCATTCTCCATTCTCTGACATGAAAATAAGCCAGATATGTTTAGTTCCCAAAAGGTTACCGGGGCAATACAGACTTAACCACCATCTTAGCTACCCGAAAGGTCAGACTGTAAATGACTTTATTGATCCAATATTTTTATCAGTCCATTATTCTTCCTTTGACGACGCAGTGTCTCAATTGATTTATTGTGGTAAAGGGACATTAATTGCAGAAACAGATATAGATAGTGCCTATTGCCTCATTCCCATACACCCACTCTATCATGAACTGTTAGGTTTCACTTTTCTTAATAAATATTATTTTGATACATGTCTTCCATTTGGGTGCATCAAACACATGTGCGATATTTGAAAAAAAGAAGTCGCAAATATTTTTTGGCGTGGCTTATGTTCATGCAGCATTTCAATGGTAGACAACTGCTAGACGGACGTTGGGTACGAGTGACATGTTGCATTTGCACACAGATGCGTCCGGGGCAATTGGATTCGGGGCAACGTTTGGCACGTGATTCAATGGCGAGTGGTAGATTTCCACGACTCCTTTAAACATCAAATTTAAAGAATGTTTTCCAATAGTATTAGCATTAGAAGCATGGGAGCAACATTTTCAAAATATATGTTTAATCATACATCCTGATAACATGGCAGTGGTTCAAACAATTAATAGACATTCGGTTAAAGCCCTAGTACGCCGTATGGTAATAGTATGTATGAATTTAAATATCCTTATCCTGGCAAAGCATATCCCATGTAAAGTGAATAATTTGCCTGACCTTCTTTCACGTTTTTAGATAGGTCAGTTCAATCGATAAGCACTCCAGATGCAAGCCTACTTGCTTCGGCAAATGTTCATTTGGAATCTGACCGGTTGCGTCAAGATTCTTTAGCATCGGCTAATACCAATGCATACCGGAATGGATGGCCCATAAACATTATCAAATCTTTCACATGGCATATTACACATCGATTTTGCCAGTTTTGCCATTATGTACCTTTACCAATGTTGTTTGATTGCTGAGACCTTTTTTTATAACATTTCATGATTTATTTTTTCTGTTTTCTTGATGGCTAGTTTTGTACCAAATGTCTAAGGCTGTGGTGCCAACTTAAAGGTCAACATTATTAAACAATACTTACAAGTGGAGTATGTAAACATGTATAGCTATATATGTTCATTTTTTCCCTGAAACAAATGAAAACCTAAACATCCTCTTAACATGGTAAGAGATGTCTCAACTGACTAAAGCAGTGGGCTCATTTACCTGTCAACATTATCTATGCAAATCATCACATAATTGCTGGTGTTATCTGAAATACTAGTCACACATTAAGGCTTGTTCTAGTCAAATTTACAATAAAGTTGTTTTTGTTATGCTTATTTGGATATATGCAAATAAAGATTTTAATTCGGGAGTATTTTTCATGAACTATAACAATATTGTCATATCTAGTTTTTCAACAGGCAGGGTAGTGCCTACGTTTCAGACAAAAGTATAAAAGTGAAGCGAAGCTCTTATTGACGCCGCGTGGAAGCGCGGCGTCAGTATAGGATAGGTTTTAATTTTGTACTATGGGGTGACGTAATCGAAAAGGGAGCAACCAACATTATTATTGTTAATACAAACTCTTTTATATGACCTTTATGAATCAATAAATTGTATTGACTAATTTAAGAAACAAAAAGATGCAAACTATGTATGTCTTCAACTGTCATTTCAAATCTTAAGACACGTTTAATTTGTATTTAACTTCCTAGGCTACGCCATTGTAATAGTTTGATTTACGACCCTGACAAGCTCCTAGGCTATGCTTTTTTAATTGTGTGGTTTACGGCCCCGTCGGGGCACGTTTTTGTCTATTTCTAAAAATCTGTTGAATTTCTAAGCTTTAAACGTTCCTCTCCACACAGTTTATTCATTATGTCCATTGTATTCTTGTTATATGTTGTCTATACATGTGAACTTTTTCTTTTAATTTCATAAATGCTCAATTTTGATATTTTCTTTAATTTGCTTATACAATCGAGTATTTTCTTAATGGAATTTAAGTAGGAGTTAACTATCGAGTACGAATGCTATAGGACATTGCGACCGTTAGACTCGGGTAGTAAATCACATTGGCATAATTGAACCAGGAACTCTAATAAATGATTAAAAGCTCTCATACAACATTTTAATACAAGAATATAAAATTGCATTTAAACTTTTTAAAATAACTTCGTATTTGTTATCGTACTTCTGCTAAACTGGACGGAGAATAGACTTCCCGCTCTCCTTCCAAAGCTTGTGTCATACTTAACTTATAACCAGAGGCATAACACCTTAATATATGTTAGTATGTAAGCACCTATTTGTTTTGTTTTTGTTTTTTTGGTATCTAATTGATATAGTTAGAGTAGATTTTAACCGTTTATTGGTAAATTATTAAGAAACTTCAGCTTCTTTGACAAATTATAGTTGCAGTCAATGTTAATCAAACTGTAAACCATATGGTTTTAGGACTAAACTTGACATTTTACGACTAATGCTGAATATCACATAGATCGCAGCATATAGAACGTCTATCCCTACGTCAAAACTGACCCTTTCTGCTCTTGGAAACCTTTTATCATAGGCTATGGTAGCCAGGTGAGCAATGTAGGCACATCTTGGTCTTCTTGTTTAAAATAGAGGAACATTTTTTTTCGAAATATTTACATCCTGTCTGTTTACACGTTATTTTCATATACTGAACTGTATCTGCTTCCTTTAAGTCATGCTTCAAAATCATGCGCGGCGTCTTGGATGCTTTGCATCAACATTCGTCTTGTTTCGTCCATGCATATTTAACCTTTTCTCACATACAACAAATCTGAAGGAAAAATATGAAATCATTAATTTAAAGGAAATTGTTATTGGATAATTTTAAACATTGTGGCAAAGGAGATATTGCTAATTATGAGCTATGTTTTTTTGTCACAATGCTGTCAGATTGTCGTCTGCTATAGACCCGTTAAATTGCATCTGCAAGTGGGCAAAGCTTAATTAAAACCACGTTTGAGTGAAGACGAAACTTCAAATATTGAGTTTTTGGCTGCTGGACGAAATATCTTAACAGTTGTTTAAGGGTCTTGCACATCCTGGGCCATACATTCGTGGTTAATATTTGCTCTGTTGCCCATGCGCATGTTCATCAAAGTCTTATATATTCGTAAACGCAACTCGCTACCTTTTCGCGGAACTCTTCCCTAAAATAAACAATCTTTATGTGTGTGTTTTGACCACCTGAAATGTCTCTAATTCGTTAGTAATTATTCCCATTTTCATTCGAAGGAGTACAATTTTACATATATTATGCATGCAATTCAAACGTAACTAAACAAACTAACATCTAAAAAGTAATTCATCGAATTTATTATTAAAGATTTTATGTCGTTTTTTACTAGGGGTCATGGCCGCAGTACCCCTATCAATTATCCCGTGTTGATCTTACAATAAATAGCTTACTTAAGTTCCTAGACCAAGGGCCTTTATATAGATAATTATGCTTACTGTATAAAACATTGTTGTCGTTTATAAGTACATGTAATGCCAAATAACCGATATCCTCGCAATTGATAAATAATGCTTAAATCTTTTGACAATGCTGGACGCCGAACCTGGTCTACTTACGTTAAAAAACTGTTTTTCTTTAATGTTTTGGCTATTTGCAGATTGCATAGGAAGTTGGATCCCCAACCATTTTGTAAAATGTTTTAAACAACGCTTGATAGATTGATTCAAACACAACTGGCACATTCAAATCCACGGACCTGGCTGTTGTCACAACTATTAACATTTTAAATCACTACTGAATACTAAAAGATATATGTTAACTGACATTCTATTTAATCACAAATTTCGCGTCGAGACTGGTTGTCACAATAATACTGATCGAGTACAAAACATATTCATGTATTGATTTCAACAGTTGAACAAAATATTTTTGAACGTGAATTTCATGTTTTATTCATTGCCCAAAGTTTAATGAAATAAGAAAGTTATTTCTATTCAACTGGTAAACAAGCGACACCAACATTATTAACTTTTTTGCATTGCTCTAAAACGACAATCCTGATGTCATTTTCATCTATATGTTAAAGAAAAGGTTAACATTGTTATCAACGTAATCATGATAACTAATCTAATATTTTTTACGATGGGCCGGAGTCCTAAATACTTACAATTGATATTGTCATTGTCGTTCTTGGTATAACAATGTTGTCCGCGCTATATAACCAAATTCTTAATAAGGTAAGGCTTGCCGAATAATGAACATGAGTTACACATATTTATTTGCCGCATGCGCATTAAATGAAACATTTTTATACCATGAAGGTTTTATGCAAAATCACGAGGAGCTCATGCAATCACAAACAAATCTCTATGATTACTGTCGTTCGACTCCGCCAAACGTGTTAATTGTGTATAACTGTACAGGCATGTCAGAGTGAACCGTTATATAGTTATATCACGTGATCGTTGCAAGGTGCCCTTCTGAAGGATTCCGTGGTATTTTTAAATAGGAAACCCCTTCATCGGGACAATTGAAAACGACTCAAGTTCACTTTATTGATCATCCTCGGTACCCAGGCTATTCATAACATATATGATACCCTGGGCAAATTGGCTAGCGAAACTTCGTAGTCATGAATAATTCATGAGGTGAAATCCAGCCGCTTGATTGTTTGCATGCTACAAATTTTACGCGATGTACAGTAATAACAGTGTACGAGGGGTGTTCGGAAAGTATCGGGACAAGGGATTTAACATCCTTATTATTTAATAATTGTAGCACAATTCTTTAAACATACATAGCTTTATATACCATTTATTCATTTTCAAAAGCAAAATTACAAAATTAAAAATAAGACGCTAGTTATATAGAGCTATGTATGTTGAAAGAATTGTGTACACATATTTAAAAAAAAAGAATGTTACGGCACTTGTCCCGATACTTTCCGAACACCCTCGTAGTTACGGAGAAAATCGAGGTGCACGCTTTACGAAGTTTCGCTAGCCAATTTGCCCAGGGTATCATATATGTTATGAATAGCCTGGGTTCCGAGGATGTTTATTGATATAAAACGATACATTTTCTACCGTTGTTTTACTTGGATAACATAAAGAATAACATTTAGGGCGAATTCGATTATTTTTCGTGCCATCTGGATTTCAGTCGCTTTAAGAGCAAAATATTAATTTTTTTTGAAACATCATAAATTTTCAGTTATTTATCGTCAAATTGAAACTTGTACAACTCTTGGGAGCCTTGCGTAATCTTCAGTCATGTGACGTATTCTCGGCCTTGAACGGAACAACGTCATGTCGCGCTAATGTAATGGATGTTGACTTGGATTGTCAAGTGGAAGGTCTGTGGTTCGCTTCCCGGCAGAGACAAGCTTTTCTTCTTCTCTCTAATTCATATCAAAACCAAAATCTATATATGAACTAAAACATTTATAAACCAAATATTCCATATTTAACTTTATTGTTTTCTGTCATTCTAATAATTAAGATAAAATATCAAATAATATGCGCATGCTACATTTCTTAGTGTTTTCTCATATTGATCGCCGTTTATCTTTTTTAAAGATATTTCTTGTTTATCATAACCATCACATTTATAATGTCAACCCTATCAGGCGGTTTACAAACACATGTGGGATACCACCTGAGTGTCTGGTCATTGTTAATTGCTGGTGTTGAATTTTGAGATTTTGAATGTTCTTCTGTTCGTAATTTTGTCGAAACGTTTCCTCTTTTTTTCCGCAAGTGATCAGCATGACAGAAACGAATCTGTGTGTCATTTTTGACCAAGTATGTTACTGGTCTTTGGTTTAATGTATACATCCCGGAATCCACAACCACAGTTAACACGTCTTTTACCACCACGGTGCCACCTTTCACGTATTCACGATATTTCTTTATAGAATCTTGTTTTTTTCAAATGTCAGTTGTTTAATTCGGTTTTAGAACAGATAACCGCGTCTTTTCAAGAATAACACTGCAAGACACTCCTTATAAGTCGAATGAAGTGTTCTGCGTTTTAAAACTGTTTTCTTCCGTTCTGCTGCATCTATCAAACCTGGGTGATACGCAGGAACCAATGTTTTTTTAAAAGCATTGCCCATAATACAATATTTGAATTCATGTAATGTGAAAACACGGATCATTGTCATTAACTAACTCATCCGGTGCACCCCAAGAACTAAACAGTTGGCGAAATTGTTCAATTATGTTCGCTTTTGTCGGCGATTTCGAAGGCATGACCTCTAGACATGTGGAATAAGAGTCAATAACCACTAAGAAATGTTGTTGTTCAAATTCAGCTTTATCCTTTGCTGATATTTGATTGTCCTCATTAAATAAAACAAATTCATACTCCTCCGCAATAAGCATGGACTCCAATAAGCCGTCAATGGAACTGCCCAGCGCTGCCAAACAAACGGGCCGATTCCGATGAAACTCAGGTTGTGCGCGTTTGAGTTTCGTTGCTAAGGTCCCACCCGTTGCTATGAAGCTAGCAAAAAACCCCTTTTTAAAAAAAACCAAACCGTTTTTCTATCTTCTCCTACAGTTTTAAATGTGGGGAGCTGAAACTTCAGTTATAGATATTTAGAGATATTTAGAAAAAACCTATTATTTACGATTTTTGATTTAGGCCTTTGTTTCCAAATGGTAGCCTTTCAAAGATACGGTATCTATTTGACCTAATTACATAGTTATTGCCCTTTTTTTTACTTTTTCTTGTCCGGAGAATTACTTAATAACTACGTGATGGAACCAAATAAAACTTCATACGGTGGTCGAGCACAATCGGTGGAAGTGCAGTGTACAAGAACCATAACTCTAATTTAGCTTATTCATGAGTTATAGTCATTTTTTACCTTTTCGTGTGCGTAGAATAACTTTTAAACTACAAGTTGAAATTTAATTACAGAGTTATTGCCCTCTCTTACGTTTCTCGTGTGTGTAGAATAATTTAATAACTACGAGATAGAATCTTATAAAACTTCATACACTGGTAAAGCACATTGAGAGGAAGTGCAGTATACAAGAACAATAACTCTAATTAAGCTATGCTAAGAGTGATGGTCCTTTGTTACGTTTTCTTGTGCGTAGAATAACTTTAAAACTTCAAGATGGTATTTATTACAACTTCATACTATGATACAACACGTTCAGAGGAACCATAACTCTATTTTATCTGAGTTATTGCCCTTTGTTACTTTGTCTTGTCCAGATTATAACTTAATGACTACGAAATGAAATCTGGTAAAGAAATCATACAATGGTAGAGGACAATGAGAGGAAGTGCAATCCACAAGAGCCATTATTCTAATTTAGCTTATTACAGAGTTATTGCCCTTTCTTACTTTTTCTTGTGCGTAGAATTACTTTAAAACTACTACATGGAATATAATAACACTTCATACAATGGTAAAGCACAATGGGAGGAAGTCCATTGTACAGAAACCATAACTCTATGCAAAGGCGAAAATCACCAAGGCGAATCCCACGTCGCCTACCAGTTTGTTTAACTTTAGTTCTATTCGCTGTCCGTCATTGTTTTCGAAGCAAACACAACCGGCCTTTCCAGAGCATCATCCTTAGTATGTGAATTGATTGATTGGGGTTTAACGCCTCTTTCAACGATTTTACAGTCACATCACGGCGGCCAGTTCGTCTGATCATGTGTTTCCTGACTTTCTCACACCAGTATTCCACAAAACATTATTTCAAGGCAACTGGCGGCTTTTTCGCATAGACTATTCGAGACGAATGGCTTTCATCAAAGTAACTTTTGTCAAATATCAGAATAAATTTTAACCGAGTTGGGGTTTGAACTCAGGACCCCTGGATTGACAGCCCGCATCGCAACATACTGAGCTACTGGGGTTCGGCCCTTAATAGGTGAAAGAACGGCCCCTAATCCGTAAGAAGACGAATCACAATAAAGCGTTACTGTTTCATCGAGAGTTACTTACCGTTGATACGGATAATCTAACACGAGTGATACCTACGAGTTTGTAATTGGCGGAGAATATCACCAGGCATCATAATTTTCGTTTAAAGGTCAATGGCAAAATATATATTACATATACGATTGATGAGATAAATCATGCAATTTCTCATAACCGAAGTTAATTTTGATAAAAGTAGCCTTTTAATGGTTCGTCTATGACGCTGTATATTTCAATTTAATTTCCGTAGTGTATGTAAATTAGTGTTTTACTTTTCAATTTAATTTGAACAAATTCGTAATTTGGACCAGAAAACACTATTTGTATCAGATGAAGACAAGCATAGTGTGACAAGTATGGATCTTGACGGTACTGTACAGCATGTTTATAAGCTAGAGACACTGAAAGGTCCACGCAGTCTGGCAGTCGATTTAGAAGGTAACATTTATATAGCTGGACGAGGGCCATACATTATGCATATTATCTCACCACAAAGTCCAATCGAATGGCTATTACAGGAAGATAAAGGAGGCGGAATAAACAAGCCATTTGCAATTATATGTAATAAAAAGGATAACATACTTTACATCAGTCATTTTTCAGGATGTGTTACTCCTAATTACTGCTTATCAGTTAAAGAAAACTTTATATCAGTTGTAAAAATGTATGTCAGAACTGACTACGAATGAGCTGATCGTCAGTAACGAATCATATTGATATTCGGCAAGTGTAGATTCAGATCATTATAATAATCATGCACAAAAAAATATGTGTCCGTTTATTAAATAGAGTGCTTTATACAATAGAGATAATACTATATATCAGAACTGCCAACACATGAGATGCGCGTAAGGAAAAACGAACAGTAATTAGTTTATCGTGTGTATATCCAGATCTGCTTGTTAATCATGCAAACATCTAAGTGTCCTTTTATCAGATGGAGTGATTTATACAATAGAGTAATAATACATATCAGAATTGACAATACCTGGGATGCTCGTCAAAAAAACGAATCGTAATTAATATTCGGCAAGTGTAGATCCCGATCTGCTTGTTAATCCTACAAATATCTAAGTGTCATTTTATCAGATGGAGTTATTATACAATAGAGATAATATCAACTCATATAACTGACTACGAATGAGCTGCCCGTCAGGAAAACAAACCGTCATTAATATTCATCAAGTCTAGATCCAGACCTGTTTGTTAATTCTGCAAACATCGAAGTGTCCGTTTATCCGATGGAGTGATTTATACAACAGAAATACTATTATATATCAGAACTGACAACTCGTGAGATGCGCGTCAGGAAAACGAACCGTAGTTAATGTTCAGCAAGAGTAAATCCAGATATATTATGGAAAATGGAAAATGATGTTTTTGCCTCTGCAGCATAGAACATGTGAAAACGTTGCGGAAAAAGATACACATTTATCTTTTTCTACAAATTTATAAATTATCTTGGGTTGCTGTTAATGTATTAAATCAAGTTCATTTGTTGTTTTTATAACCTCTAATATCACATGCATATTTTTACCGCCCCATGTCATGTCTGACCCAGTAATGAATCAAATGTATCGTCACTGATTACATCTATGCTTAGACACGGCACTGCGGTTCTGCAAAGAGTGTTTTCTTATATGAGCAGTTCTCTAAGAAAACTCACCGTTAGGTTTTTTGGGGTTTGTGTTGATTTTCAGAAACAATGCTGCAAAATCAAAGAGTACACGATATGTCAAGGCTTCGTGAATGCGTCTGTAACTATTGAACATTGCAGAATGATAAAACTGAACAACAACGAAGGATAAAATGGATGTACACTTGTTACAGTTGTCAAAAAGAATTTTTTTCTTCATCACGCTCTAAATTTATGATTTACGAATCAATTCTTGTGATATTATTATAATTTTAAATAATATGTATTGTTTATGTTTGATAAATTCTTACTGAACGTCAATTGATTGAAATAAATCAAAGCCTTATATTGCGAAAGGAGGGCAAACACAATGAACAAGTCCTCTTTTGTCTGCTTTAAAATAATTAAACTGTTTGTCTGCTGCTTATAATTGCATGCCGATTGTTTTCCATATTTGATCTTCTTCACTGTTATGTCACTTATATGAACTTATTATGTATATGTATATTTGTATAATGGGAATGATGCCTAAATTACTTAATAAACTTATTGCTTTGTGTTGCATTATATAACCTCATATGCGTTTTTAATTAATAAATGGAAAGTTGGAAGTATTTTTCCAAAATTTATTTGGAAAAAACAGATGCAGTAAAATTTAAAAACATCCTGGAAAACGGAATAATTGTTTTAAAAACAAATGATAATATTTCTTTCGTTTTCAACAATAATTTGAATTTCACTGCATATGTTACCGTTAAGGTGAGGATTCTTCTAATACTTTAACTGTACACTCTTTAACTTCGAATGATAATCTATATGTCTGTTGATAAGAATGAATGTTTTATATTCTGAAACATAGTACATAATTACTTTGTGTAAAGAGAGAGTATAGAACTTCTTTGAACAAAAGGAATAACATTTTATAGCAGCAGAGACTCAACTTTGTTTGACTTTACAGAACGAAAAATATTCAGTGTATATTTTTAAACGTTTCATTTCTTGAAGCACGTGACTCCCTAATACATGGACGCAACTCCCTACAACACATATCTACTTCCCAACCTGTGAAACTATTTGAACACATGAGTGCATTCATTTAAACTGTGTAATTGGATAGCTATTGTTAAACCAATTATAGGTCATGTCTTTTAACAGTCCAAAACAGTATTTCGTTCACATGTATACATACGATATAAGAATATGACATGTATGCAAAATTCACAAAATTATTCCACGTTCCAGTAATCTACGTGCTTCATTTGACTGAGATATAGCTGTAATTTATTTAGTTGTGTGCTACTGTTAGTTACTGCATGGTTTTACTGAACGCACGCGATCAGATCTAGAAATGATAACAGTCCTACAACGCTTTAGCCATCATGGAAGTTATATCACGGCTTTTCTTGCATATAAATAAATCAATGCTTCTGGTGTTGTTTACCTGTCATAGGTGTATGTTTCAGTCTCCAAGCTACCAAAACAACTTTAAACACCAAGGACGGATTTGAGGTCTTACAGGATCATACAAAGGTATATTTGCAAACACATATTGGGGCTTTATTTTTAGTTTGTTTGTGTAAAATTATGCTCTTCAGTCTAATCTATATGTAGACAGATAGTGATGGCTCTGGTTAGACTGTGTGGATGCAGATGAAATAGGGCCTCAATTCACTAGGCGCGCCTCATATATAACTTGAAATCTAACATAGAATCATGACTGCGTTATTAATTAAGTGAAGCTCATCGGTAAACACTGCAAATCTGAGAATATTAGGACCGCGTGCTTGATTTATACCATAATGGGAAAACTATAAGTGTATAGGTTTCAATTCCCTCAACTTGTTCAATAGACGTCTGTTGCCAAAAGGCGTCACGTTTGATTAACGTTGTATAGACGTTTGAACCCGACGTTGGACTAACATTGGATTATGGTTGGTTTTGCAAACCGTTTAGACGTCTTATTCCCGACGTCTATCCAACGTCAGAGCCCGATGTATATCCAACGTCTTAATTCCGACGTCTATCCAATGTCAGATCACAATATCTGTCCAACGTCAGAATTCCGATGTCAGATTAAAGTTGGATTTAGGTTGGTTTTGCAAATCGTTTAGACGTCATAATCCCAACGTCAGAAATATAACCATGCACGACGAATATCCAGCCATTGCCTAGTAGCAATATGACCAAAATCAAACTATTTTCAAATCTTCACGCATCCATGGTTTAACCCTTTCCCACATCCCAGTAGCCTATTGGTTAAACATTTCATTCTGGAGCGGGAGTTATAAGGTTCTGTCAAACGGTGGGATACTATAAATGAACACTTTACTTTTGCAGACGATCTTGAAAAAAGGGCCAAAATATAGAATAACTAGAAATCAAGGTATAATTATTGCAAAGAGTTGTAAATAGTGATTAATGATTGATTATGAGCATTTTCTCAACATACCAGTGTTTTCAAAAATCGATAGCTGCAACGGCGTAAAAAAACAAGCCTTTATATCTGGGAAAATACGCTTTAGCTTTAAACATAGTATGTAGATGGACGGAACGTTTGTCATATACCTTTTGGATTTCAATACATTTTTCCTGGTGGTAAAATTTCAATAGATTGCACGAAGAATCTGCATGAACAAGTGTCCATGTAACATTGGAACGGAAGTCCGTGGAAGAAAATAAAGATTTGTCAATGGATATTGTCTTGTATTTCCATGGATATATTTGCCCATGCTTCTGTCCATGGACAAAGGGACCCTGTTTTAAATTTCACATTGCCAATACTATTCAAAGATACTGAACATTAGCAGTACATTGACATTGAATTGCATAAAAAATAATAATGTAGAAAACATAACATTGCAATTTGTATTCAATTTATTTTCTTTATATTGCAGGAAGGGCAGCAAAAACAAACATAATCACAATTTTTTTCTTCATTTTTGGTGGTTTCTTTCAGCTCTAGATGACTTGATTTTCCTCATATTTTTTTTTTAAACCATCACCCATGACACAACAAACTAATTTATTTGCCTTGATTACTGAATTATAACATTCATGTTATTCAACCTTTTCCTTATCAGTCCACATAAGGCCATAAGATTTCAAAAACCTAAACTGAATGGCTATGACAAAGTATTTGCTTCAGATGCGTGATTCAATTTAAATATTGGTCATGACCTTGAACCTGCATGACTATTTAAATATTGGCTTCTGCACACTCAATGAAGTAAACAAAAAAATGCACGTAATTTAGAAAACCTTAATCATAACAATCGTTATCTATCAAGCGAAAAAGCTTTATCAACAAAAATAGAGTGTTGCACTCTTAGTTTGAAAACTGTTCATGAAACAACATTAAAAATAAAAAAATACATTAAATCATTAATTTAACTACTGGTACTGCAACTTCATCTCTTGTTATTGTTATATTAAATGACAGAGTTCTAGATAAGAGGCGTTTTGCATGTTCTAAAATACTTATTTTACCCTCTAAATCTATCTTGTGGTCACCCAAAAGAATCGTCTCAGTGACACTATTCTTTTGAGTACCCACAACATAGAGTTTGCTTTAATAATAAGGGAGAAATTGTCGGGAAAAGATCTGAATACTCCTCCTTATCTGGACCTCTGATTAATTTATGTTTTTTTCGCCTGACAAATGGTCATGGGCTCTTAAATTTGTGGTTTTCAAAGGTCTTACAACATATTATCATGCATGTCTGATTGATCTATATTTCACTTGATTTTTAAGTACTGCAGTAAATAGATTGACCTTCAAAATCCACAAGGTTAAAGAGAAAGAGAATAGTTTGATGAATTAACCCTTTCCCACATACAAACATTTACTGACACCTCTGTATTAGACGACTTATTAATAGATTTTCTTTTGCCACTATGCCCACTATGTTTTCATCTTTATTCAATAATTTTACTTTTATTTACACAGATGTCCCCTATTTATGCTGCTATCTACGGAGTCGTATACCTCAAGTGTGTTGTATGGGGGAAAGGGTTGATGAACTTATTCTGCCATATAGACCATAAACAGAAGTCCGCAGATAGTTTACCATAGTTCTTTATTGACGGTAAAATCCTAAAAGCAAACAAACAACTATTATATTCACTGTCAAAACATTACATTGCAATCCATCAGGTTCTGCACCGCTTACCAAGAAAACAAGTCCACATACATGTATAAGATTGACTAAGTCTACATACATGTATAATATTGACTAACTAATGTGGACCTACATGATCAAAGACAAAAAACACCTACAAAATTAAGGTGTATAACATGTGTGACAAACAGAGAAGCCCCATCATGGTGCATGATCAGGGACAACACTAACTGCACAATACAACCTATGCAAACGGTGCACAAACTGATAAATCACAATAAGCTGATCTCATCTATTAAAACTCTTCAAACCATACGCAAATAAGAAATAATAATATTCATTCACATTAATTAAACCACACGAAGAAAATATATCTCTTAACACGTATCATTGAGGACAACCTAAAAGTGCAGGGAATACCTACTAAAAATAGAGCCACGTGACGTCAGAAAGAAGACACCGCGCCATTCCATTTTTAGTCCCATGCTTACGCTGAATTTGCACGCTAAATCAACTATCTAAAATTATGAAAAGAACATATACGATATGGCATTCAAGAAGAAAAATACATGTTTTAACTTGTAGCTGAAAGCTATTAACTTACAGAGTGTGCAGGACCATACAACTTAAGATTTGAGATGCTCAAAATCTCGGCACGGCATCTTCTAGGCTGATATAAGCGGAACACGATAAAAACCGAGTAAACCGAAAGCAAATAATGTATACAATATAACTCCATTCAATTTCCAACAACTAATAAGACAAGGGTTACTTCCCTTTGACCATATGATAGTGAAATGCTAAACTGGCCAGAACACTCCCCGTCTTATATCGAAAGATATAACACCTTAATTTACGAAATCATATCTAACGAAACAAGATGTGACCTATAGTTATGTAGTCTTGCACGTCTGTAAGACATAAAGTTCTACCAAATGATAATATCAGTCCTAATATCGAACTATAGAACTTCATAACGAAGTTTAGTGCCCTGTTCCACTAATATTGATCGATGATTCAACCACTAGAGATACGTGTCCTAATCGCACAAAGATATCAATCTAATGTGTCCTATGTATGCATAGAAATTCACGATAAAGTGTCCTTAACGCACTTAAATGTCATGTTGAAGTGTCCTTAACGCACTTATATTGATGTAACTCAAGTTTACAGTTAGTTTGCACAGTCCTGACCTTCGTCGCACAATAGTAGCATCTCGCAAATAGGACAGGTATAGGTTACCATTCGGTCCTCCCTTGGAAAGTGATTCATAATCTCAGTGTCACTCGAGGCAATCTTGTGCAGATGAATTTGACCATTATCTTGCAGGGCTTTCTTTGTGCGTTCCAACAGGCTAATTGCGCTTTCACGTGACGGTCTGGATGCCAAAGCGTCATCAACATAAAAGTCCCTTGCGACAAACTTCTCCACATCTGTGTCAGCTTTCTCTACTGTCTTACGAAGGCCATATGTAGCCACGGCCGGGGAAGGCTTGTTTCCAAAGACATGGACACGCATGCGGAAAACAGTCGGTGGCTGCTCTGGGTTGTTGTTTTCAAACCAGAAGAAGCGTAGGAAGTTTCTATCTTCAGTATTCACAAGGAATCTGTAGAACATCTGCTCTATATCTGCAGATATGGCATACTTGTCTCTGCGGAAACGAAGCAACACACCAAGCAGACTGTTGGTCAGGTTTGGTCCTGAGAGCAGCAGGTCATTTAAAGACTGGCCTTTAAAGGTAGCTGACGAGTCAAACACTCCTCGTATTTGGTTTGGTTTATTGGGATGGTACACCCCAAATAGTGGCAGATACCATTTCTCTTTGCCATTCTCAGTTGAGTCTGGAGCCCTCTCTGCTGCGCCACTACGGACAATCTTCTCCATGAACTGGACGAGATGCTCACACTTCTTTGGATTCCTTTCCAAGCTTTTCTTCAACAGGATTGCACGTTTAAATGCCTGAGATTTGTTATCTGGCAGTGCAGGCCTTGATGTCATGAAAGGCAAAGGTGCTGTCCACAGTCCGGAAGCGTCTTTCACAAAACTCTGATCCATAATCTTGATAAAGTCTCTATCCTCAGCTGACAGGCCAACTTTGTTATCGTCAGGAGATCTTTGGAAAACGTCCCTACCAATGAAGTCTTGTTCCTTCACTGTCAGGTAAGACATGCATGGTTGAAAGATTGTAGCTCGACAGTCCTTGACTATGTTGGTCAAGTAAGTATGCACGGAATCTGGCCGATGAACCTTCCCAAGACACACTTCACCAATGATAACCCAGCCTAAAGGAAGTCGTAAGGCGAAGGGTAAGTTTCTGGGCCCTGTTATTTGATCCATCACATGGTGGGCTGCAGGTAAGTCTCTGCCAATCAGCAGATGTATGCCAACACCCTGTTCTAATGGAGAAATCGAGGAAGCAATCTTATTTAGGTGAGGAAAGTTATGTGCGACTTCTGGTGTCGGTATCTCTGAGATATCTTGCGGAATGGCCTGACATTCAATCAATATGGGTAATTCAAAGCTAGCAGGCACTGAAGCATCTGTAGACAACACAGTCAGGCCAGCAACGCGTCTCCCCGCCATGACGCTACTACCCGAACATGAGGACAGTGTGTACTCTGCTGATTCACCGGAGACGTTCATTTTGTCACAGAGTTCAGTGCTTATTAATGAGCGATTACTTTGATCGTCTAAAATAGCGTACACACGTTCTGTACTTTCTTGACCATTGTAATGTACGTCAACCAAGACAATTTTTCCGCAGGATCTGCACTTAAAGCCTTGGCCATAGAGAGAAGTACATTTTGAAGATACTGTCACTTTATTTCGCTCAGATGCAGGCACAGCTGAATTACGCACATTATGCTCAGTTCCATCTCGATGCATGACCGTAAGATGATTTTTCTTCATACATATTTCACAGGTGACCGTCACTGGACAGTTAGTGGACACGTGATTACTGGAAGAAATGCATTTGTAGCATATACCCTTTTCTTTCAGTAGCTTTCGCCGATCTTCCCATGTCTTGTTCGCGAAAATGTAACACTCTTTTAAACTGTGTCCAGATCTGTGTATGAGACATCGTGTGAGCTGACTACTTTCCAACTTGTCGTCACTGTTTTCACTGTTAACCTGGATGTCAGTTTTACGATTTACTACACGAGCGTTTACCGAAGAGTTCTGTCTCTGTTCCGTTTTTGGGTACACTTCTGCCACTTGATTATCCCACTGAAATGCTGGGTCATTACGAATTTTACTTGCGTCTCGCACAAACTCTACAAATACTGAAAAGGGTAGAAATGTCACTTTATGTTCCTTCTTGTACTTCGCAGCCTGCGAAATCCACTTTTGCTGAAGATTATATGGCAGCTTACACACAATTGCATTGACACCAGATGAAGAGTCATAGGCAGCGAACTGAGTGGCAAATTTAGGATCCGCTTTAACTGAACACACTTCGAGCAAAAGGTCACTGAGCTCATATAGACGTTTATTTTCTTTATTAGACAACTGGGGGAACTTTTCAAGTCTCGATTTCAGCGAAGCTTCAACTATCTCCGGCGATCCATAACAGTTCTCTAATCTCTCCCAGATGAGCTCTAAGCCTCGTTCCGGATTCGAAGCGTTCGATGCATGTAGGCTTTCAGCCCAAATTTGTGATTCTTGTCCCAAATTGTTAACTAACAAATCAATCTCTTCTACGGGTGTTACTTTTAGTTCCTTCATCACACTTTTGAAGGTAGCTTTCCATACGCCGAAGGATTGCGGTTTCTCGTTAAACTTCTTCAATCTTTGTGGCATAATATCTTTCCGCAACAGGAAACTAGTCAAAATATCAGTGTCTGAATTTCTAAGACGTGAATCTTGACGTGTATCTTGACGTTCACAAATACTTGCCAGACGTGAATCTTGACGTGTATCTTGACGTTCACAAACGCTTGCCTGCTTCGCTTCACTAGGACACTGTTTGAGGTAAGTCTCAGAGTCTGAACTTTCAACACTAATATCATCACACTCTAATTGTCTATCTGGATTGTTAAAAGCATATTCTGGAAGTCTAGTTTGCGTCCCGGCTGTCTCAACATTAGGCACTGCAGGTAAATTATCTATATAATCTTGCGATCTTTCACTGGCAGCTTGATAAGGTAAGTTAAAGTAGATATTTCTCGCACGTTGAGTGACCGACACACCATCAGCTTCATCTACATAAGATGCTTCCATTTCTGCGGCAGCGACGTCACTCTCTACCTTCAAAACAGTTATGTCCGCACTAACTTCCTGTTTAACCCTTGACGCTCTTGCCACTGCAAATTGACGTTCTTCCTCAATGAGTGCTATTTTCTTCAACAGCTCTGCTTCTTTCTTGGCATACTCTAACCGAATGCGTGCTGCTTCCGCGCGAGCGCGAGAACTTGAAGAAAATGACGCGTGAGAATTTGACTTCTTAGAAGCGCGAGATAACTTTGATCTTACAGAAGCGGCAGCCTCTGAGGTCCCAATAATGTCACTTATCCTTTGCATAGCTATGCAAACGCGATCTCCTATCAACTTCGCCTCTCTGTCCAACTCATCGAGCTCTGATAAACTTCTTTCAGTTTTACTTCTTGACAAAAAGTCTGCAAATTCTGTTGAAACCGTTGAATATATGGCGTGTGCACTACGGAGTCTATCCGAGAACACTTTTGTGACCTCCAGGTTCTCCAGGTCTACATTTGTCTCTTCCAATAAACCACTAAGTAGATCATAGGACGTTTGCACTTTCTGGTATATTTTCAACCGCGTTTCTTCATAATGATCTAAACCCTTTTCGGTCAAGGTCCGTATTCGTGGTTCCTCCTCGGCCATGCCAACGCGATTTGGCTTTTATAAGACGTAGGTGCTGGTTCAGCTGTCCAAACTGTCCATAGATTACTCTGATTTTACTATTCTGCCATATAGACCATAAACAGAAGTCCGCAGATAGTTTACCATAGTTCTTTATTGACGGTAAAATCCTAAAAGCAAACAAACAACTATTATATTCACTGTCAAAACATTACATTGCAATCCATCAGGTTCTGCACCGCTTACCAAGAAAACAAGTCCACATACATGTACAAGATTGACTAAGTCTACATACATGTATAATATTGACTAACTAATGTGGACCTACATGATCAAAGACAAAAAACACCTACAAAATTAAGGTGTACAAAATGTGTGACAAACAGTGAAGCCCCATCATGGTGCATGATCAGGGACAACACTAACTGCACAATACAACCTATGCAAACGGTGCACAAACTGATAAATCACAATAAGCTGATCTCATCTATTAAAACTCTTCAAACCATACGCAAATAAGAAATAATAATATTCATTCACATTAATTAAACCACACGAAGAAAATATATCTCTTAACACGTATCATTGAGGACAACCTAAAAGTGCAGGGAATACCTACTAAAAATAGAGCCACGTGACGTCAGAAAGAAGACACCGCGCAATTCCAGTTTTAGTCCCATGCTTACGCTGAATTTGCACGCTAAATCAACTATCTAAAATTATGAAAAGAACATATACGATATGGCATTCAAGAAGAAAAATACATGTTTTAACTTGTAGCTGAAAGCTATTAACTTACAGAGTGTGCAGGACCATACAACTTAAGATTTGAGATGCTCAAAATCTCGGCACGGCATCTTCTAGGCTGATATAAGCGGAACACGATAAAAACCAAGTAAACCGAAAGCAAATAATGTATACAAGATAACTCCATTCAATTTCCAACAACTAATAAGACAAGGGTTACTTCCCTTTGACCATATGAAAGTGAAATGCTAAACTGGCCAGAACAGAACTGACTTTGCTAAGTATCAATATAGATTTCTGAATGTCAATCTCATGTATTATAGTGCATTATTTTGGTGATATATGAATAGCTCTGTAATTCAACATAGAATTACATACCTTTTGGAGATTGGTACGACTGACTGCATGTCGAGATCTATATTTGTAACGTCAAATTACATCTCGTAAAATTACAGACTTTATCCTTGTTATGTTGTTTACTGCTGGCAAATCTGCTACTTGGATGACGGTTCCTGGTATGTCAGATGTCTGAAAATTGATAGAAAAATATATAAATATAATAGAATAACAATTTTTAGAAAAATAAACAGACACACCGAAAAACATCATAATTTGTCACAGTATTTAATTTTAATTTTAATCCATAAGGACATCTATTTCTAACCAGTTAGACATGAATACGTTTATATTATTGATCAAACACAATATTATTAAGGTGTAACGACCCTTTATTGCATATTATATTTACTTTTTCTTTATATATGACTTTCTATGCATGTACTGCGTAACACATCATGGGAAAACCAGGAATTTAAACTAATGGACAATGTCTCATCTTCCCACAATAGATTCATTCCTGTCCAAGAAAAATTATATCTGGAAGATCATGGAAACAGCTTAGGATACTAAATAACTGATATTTAGCCAAACAATGTGGAAAAGGAAGCAAATACGTGCACATCCTTTATTACTAGTAATAAAAATAACTGAAATAATCAATCGAAACATTCAAGAAAAGAAATCGTTGCTCTTCTTAAGCGAGAAAAGGCTTAGAGATTAAATCCTACACCAAATGCTTGACACGAAAAGCCATTACTCATGACTACTGTGCACTTTACCAACTCAAATCAAATAGCATGCAGATTCACAACAAAAGTCTTGGCATAACAAGTAGCGCGGCAAAGTTCACTTAATATATACATATGTTTGGAAGGTACTTACGTCCAGCCTTGCTTCGTATTTACAAATTTCATTTTAGAAAAGCATGTATCTTCAATGGCGTGCGAAAAAGAATAAACCGGAACGATAACTCCCTTCTCTGGAAGAAAACAGAGTACTTAAAGTACCTTTCCAGTCGTGGTTACGTATTTGGCGTGTAATGATTATTCCATTACTTCCTGTCCTTCAGAACAACAATCATCACTATTATAAGTTCTAAGAGAAATATACCAACGAATTTAATTATTCTTTTTGTCAGAAAAGGCTTTTCATAAAATATTTTCCTTTTCAAATGTTCTATGTGGAAAACTAACATTTGTACAGACGTCAGATATTGATCACTATTGTCGCGACCAAGATCCAACGCTTGTATGACGTCCACCCAATGTAAAACACTGACGTTGTATCGTCGTCATGAATCCGACGTAGAATAGACGTTGGTTTATGATCAACGACGTCACAACCTTAATCCAACTTAAATCCAACGTCGGTTCGACGTCGGATGTAACTGTGAATTTCTCCTTTTTCAAAACTGTTTTCAAAAATTTGTCTGTTGCAGATGCGACAAACTGCGTCTGAAAGTGGGAAAGTGTGAAGACACTTGTATAAGAATGAGAGAATTCGAAGTTCGAAGTAGGAATAAATTGACAATATTGACCAGTGTCTGACCTTTGTGTTTTACTTGTTTATCTTTATGACATGAATGTATGTTGATCAAATGTGTGTACTGTTTTATAAATACAAATGATGATACATTATGAATATAATGAAAATACGTGATGAGATGAATATGAGGAAAACACATGGTGCGATAACTATGAGGAAAATACGTGATGAGATAAATATGAGGAAAACATGTAGTGCGATAACCACAAGGAAAACACATGGTGATATAAATATGAGGAATCACGTGATAAGATAAATATGAGGAAACAATTGTTTAGATAAATATGAGGAAAGCACGTCTATGTTATGACAGCTGTCTATTTATATGATTGTACATGTATGAGCAACGTTTAGCGATTTAGCCATTCTGTTAACAGCCCTGTGTTCCATAGTTACCAAACCCAAAACCTGTTTTGCGAAACCTATATAGGTTTCGTCGATAATCCGTGCGTTAGTCGGTAAACCAAACCTGTTTGACGGGAGTACATGCATAATACAGGTAGGTTTCGTTCCGCTCCATAGACAAAACGTGTTTACGTTGTGTTTACTATGGAACACAGGGCTGATATAACATATGCGGTGAAGATGTACAGGATCGCTTCAGATTTCCATTTACGCATTTTATGTTTTTTAAAACCTAAATATCGCTAGATGAGGTTCATATATTTATAACATACACGTATTTGCATGTTTAACAAAATTATCAATAATAAATGTGATGTTAACAAGTGTTTGATATACGTTTAGTATATTGCTTTGTTCTTACTGAAAGTTGTGGTTTGAATGGTGTTTTACACCGTTTTCAACAGTATTTCAGTTTTATCGGCATTTCCTGCGTAAATTACCAGAACTACTGGTATGATTTATTAGTTGAAATGATATACTCGTAACCCTGACTGTCAAGGAAAGTTTCTATTATTTCAACTAAGACTTTGGTATTACCACGGACCGATCCCTAACCACTACACCATGGATAACTGATATCGTGATCGGTTAGTATTTGCATCGTATTCGTCCAGGTTGTACACAAACAACACTAACTCGGCTATCTGGTTGAAGATATTTGACTTGTTACAACAATTTGAAACAAGTTTCATCGATGATCGAATTTTGGGATCTTGGTTTTATTCGGATAAAAGGGGCAAGTAGTGCGCCTTACAAAGCAAACTACATAAGAACAATTGCTTTAATCTTGTATAAACAGTGGTCCAATGGTTAAAGGGAGTTGATAACACTAGTTTTAAAAAATCATGAAAACATATACAAGAAGGTTATACCCCTTGATTGAAAAAATTATCTTCTAATCTAGTTAAAATTCATATCATCAAATGAATCTCATTCTTAATGCATTGACACACTAACTAATGGTAATGTCTGTGGTGACAGGTACCGGATATATTGATCTCTTGAATTTGAACGACTTTTTTGTAATTTTTCTAGTTATATCACGTCAGCAAGTTCGCCTAATCTGTGTATCCTGACCTTCTCACACTTCGCATCCGTCCAAGGTTACTGGCTACCTTCCCACATAGACTATTTAACGCAATGGTGGAAGGTGTCAATCATCGGCAAGAGTGAATGACCGAGTATTGATTCGAACTCACGGCTCCTTCATAATTAGTCTTTGTCGATACCGACGAAGAAACAAACAATTTAAACATATATGAAGTTCTGCATATTCAACTCCGAAATATCTATATTCACATGTTGATGAATATTTTACAATAAACGTCATCATTTAACTATTACAATACATTACCCAATAAGGCTGCATGGCGTCGTGTTTTGATTACATAGTGGACTATCTTCGATCTACGATAATCATACGACGAAGCCTACGACCGCTCGATAATCGATAATCGATATGATCCTTCAGTAAAACACACTGACAATCGGGACGACGGTTGTACGATAATCGTACAATAAAATCGGGAAATAAAACGACCTCCTGAATATTACCTGGTATATAATCATCACGGGGTGCACACTTATAACGCGCGCTGTAACCTTAATCTACAACGGCAGCCTCAAAGAGGAGCATCACAACATTTGCCAACATTTGCCGATGACACCCATTTGTTTTCAAATAATTTGGTAAAATTTACTTAGCAACCAGCTTTTCACGAAAAATTTGAAATAAGCTTAACTGAAAACCGTTTCCCCTGTAGTGGCATTTGTTTATTTTCAGCACATGTCGTTATGCTTACAAATGAATTCCATTACAGAAAAATTAACCACATGACATTTGAAACCAGTGGTGATCCAGACGAACCTGTCTCTCCGTGCAATCTGATCTTGGCTGGACTGTCCGTAAATCAGTCAAAGAAGCATAAAGTCATAAAACCCGTGGTATACAATGAACATTCAGATCACATAAAAGGGATCGCAGATTGGTCATTTTTGACACTTGTCATACATGTCTAAAGATTCTTGTGTAATGAACTGTTTATATAAATTCCACCATTGAAAACAAAAACAGTGTTTTTGTGATAATAGTAAACACACACCTTACATTGTTTGCCTTTGAATTTTTAAATCAGATTTAAATATGCACATCAAGTCAAACGTATCTTTGAAGCTTTTGTTGTTAATTCATGAAGTAGAATCCGACTTCGAACAATGTGTGCGAATGCAGCACAATCAGGATTGACAATATTGATTGCAGAACTTTGGCAAGCTTAGATTTAAACCCTTTTCAACATATATGCATATTTTGACAAAAGTGCATCAAACTACTTTTGAAAACATAAAATAAGAAATTGCTTATTCTTTAATAATACCCTCATTCATAGAAAGTATCCTTATTTATGCCAAGATGTTTTTCAAAGTAATCGGCTACAGATATGTTATATGAAGGATTTAATAGGATTTAATAGGTGCAATACTCTTGGCGGTTCGCCCTTTTATGTTTTCATTGACATGTACGATTAAAGTGTACAATCTATTATTAATCAATTCCGCATCATACAGTAATTTAACACTCAAGGATAAATTACTTTTATTTGTAACAAAGTCACATATTTATGGACGATAACGTTGTTGATAACAATTCAAAGCTTCTACCCTGCCATTAATTGCAATTATTAAAACACTTCAAGTAAATCACATTTGAAAAATAAAGGGTATTGTTTGATTGGACACTCTCGATATACGAATGGTGTGGTCTGAATTTTGAAATAAAATGAAAGGAGCTGCCGAGATCAGAATCTTTGGAGAGAATGAAGGCCAAGAGTGGAGAGATAGATCCGGGAGGATCCTCTCTGCGGGGATCATTTTCAGACTTGACAACACCTAAAGGAATAAAACTCATCATGCCACCATTTGAACGCGGTAACTCTAAGTTTTCAAAACGGGAAGTTCAGTAAACTAGGGATATAGCTAATGCTATAATTCACATTGAAAGACAAATTGCGCGAATAAAAAACGTAAGAATTGTTCAAGGTGTAATGCCTATCACAATGTCAACTCGTGCCTCCAAAGTACGAAAAGTACGTGTTGAATTGACAAATCCACAGCCGCCTCGTGTACCTCATTGATGTTATGTGTGTGTGCATCACAATGTTAGACTGTGCCTCATTTAATAATTACAATTTGACATTTCTATGTACACTATAATATTCTGATTAGATACATGTTAACTCTTTTAAATTTAATACATAACATGCAGCAGACAATTTTTTAAAACATTGTGAGAAAGGAAGATGTTCTTAATTTTGAGCAGTTTTTTCTTTTCAACGATGTTTCCTTTTAACCGGTTCCCACATACAGAAAATCTGCAGCTGACAAGTTTGAAAACATCTGGATGAAGAAGTAAAAAACTTCACTAAGTAAAAGTATAATAATAAAATAAAGTTAACAACCTTGTCAAAAGGAGAAATTGCTCACAATATTGAGCAATTTCTCCTTTTTTCACAATCTTTTTTTCAAAAAACGTCTGCTGCAGAGGCATCAGAAATCGTCTACATGTGAGAAAGGTTAACACAAAATATTTGATATACAGTCAAATCCAATCGAGAGTCAAAATCTGGCTGTTTAATTAAAGTCAAATAAAGCATAAAATGTAATTTTAGTTAATCTTCAAGTGGCTGCTACAATACAAATCAAGATTATGCCACAATGTTTTTGAACGTTGTCGACTGCAGATTTGCAAAATGAGACTGCAGAAACGTAAGATTTATGGCTAGTTTTATATCAAAATTTCATATTATTTTTAGGACAATTTTGGATTTTAATCCACTAATAGTGGCTTAATCAATTTAATTTTCAATGAAACTATTGTATTTATAATCAATTTTTAAATAATTAAACTCATTAATGAAACAATTTATGATTCTTTCTCAAATTATTTACATGTAATAAAGAAGAATAAATCAAAATGATATATAATATTATATAACGACTGGTCTTGTGCAACTAAAAGTATCTTGAAGAAAGGAGTTTTGTTTGCATTTTTCACAATCTAGATCTTACAAAAAATATATATTCAGTTATAAATATGGAGTCACTTAACAATTTACTTCGTGCATACGACTTTTTAAAATTTCTGCAGAAGACACATTTTGAAAACAGTGTGAGAACAGGAGAAAATTCCCAATACTCAATTGAGTCTAATTAATGCTTTCCAAAGATGTTTTATGTTTGGGTAAACATTCTATACTATTAGGTTTGAATGATTGGGGCTTAACGCCGTTTTCAACAATGTTTCAGTCACATCACGGTGGCCTGTTTACCTACAATAAGTTTTGTACCATAACGAGATGTATGTGTCCATCCTCATACATGACTTTTAATTTTAACTGACCTTTGTTCTTCAATTTATAGACGAAAATATCAGATAGATCTGGAATCAAGGGTAACTCATCACTCCAACTATCGATGTATGACGAGAAACGCCAATCGATTCGATTCGTGCATGTCAAAAATTCCGTAAATATGTGTTCATCGCGTCAATTTTACAACGGTCCAATGAGTTATCCTTACACGCATCAATACTTCCATTGTCATCCGCCAATGTTTTTTTTTGTAGTCCTCGGAAGTCATAATCAAGGGACGTAACCGATGATTTACTACAATACATAACCTAGTTATGGGACAGAACTATATGTGAAACTAGCAAGAATATAGTCAGATAACTAGCTGTGAATTTGACATTAGTTATGTTGTTCCAAAACTTACTTGCTACAGAGGACTTTCAATGCACATACAGCAGTTGAATTTGACAACAAAGAATACAATTGTATTATCTTCAAAATTAGCAAACTTACGACGTTTCAAACTGTTTACGAAAACGGTACTTGGATTTTTCTGATGTAACACTTTTTTCTCACGTAATTTCAGAAAAACGACCTTTAAAATCTCCATGTTATCAGTGCGTTTAGAAACGAATCAACACATCAGATTAAACATGATATTAAAACGATTTGTATGTTTTCAATGTCATCAGCTAACTTGAAAGTTATGCTAGCAAACATTCATGTACAGTTTTATGACTGTTAGTCGAATACATTTTGAGAAACAGGCGATCAATTGTTCACTATTTGATCTGATTCTATTGCTCGCCAAATGGCATTCATCTTATTAAATGGTACTTTTTCTTCCATTCAATAAGCAGGCTATATTCAACGTCAAATGCTCTCGTTAATTGCCTTTTTTTTTCAAAACTAAGTTACCATTTGTATCAGATATCAAACAAATATATGATTATTGAAAACAAAAATGGCCAAAGAATGTCGTTTGTGGTAACTACAGTTCTCCTGTTGCTGCTGTGCCAAAAGTTTTAATTTAAATTAAATATTCTTCAAACTGGTAGACTGAATAAATGAAGCAGCAGTAATTTGAGTGTGTGAAACACTTTATCATTATTTTAATGTGAATAGAATGCTCGGATTAAACATAAAAAGGTTTTTAAATTACAGTTTAAGGCCTTCGTGCTCGCATGTTGTTGCTTTTATTCAAGCCGTGTTCCTGTTTAACTGTCCAGTACATCCTTAACCCAGCCATTGGACACTTAAAGAGGACCCACGATTCAGCCGGAACCAGTAACCCAGGTAACATGTATCAACCGAACTCAAGACCAGCAGAAAAAGAAGCCTATCAAGAAAACATTGATTGACTGCAGGTAAATGGTGCTTATTGGAAAAATCAAGATGATAACAAGTATGTGGACAATGTTTAGAGATAGCTTCATATCATTCCATAGATATTTATTTATAAAATCCATGCTTTAAACAGAAATTATTTGAGATATTATGTGGAAACAAAGTTTATTGTATTTGTGCCTATGAATATCTGGATTAACCTATGCAAAATTTCAGATTTATCTGTTTTGTTCACCATTCACCATTTTGTCATAGAAAGTCACAAGAAACTGTAACGGTAACAATTTTGATCCTTAAACATGAATGCAATGGCAGATCTTTATGTACACTAGTTACAATTATATAAAAGGTTGGTTTGCCTTGAACCGCTCATTTTAAGAATTCATCTTTTTCCCAGAACTGATCAGTGGCGTTCTCCTAGAAAAAAACATTAAACATCCTAGTGAGGTGTAAACTTACTTCCTCGCGTCTGATTTCGCGGCACTTTTCGAAATTGGGCATAGAATGTTAAAATGGCTAGATCTGCACTTTTCGAAATTAGTCATAGAAGGTTCGAATTATTAAAATCAGTTGCTAATTGGAGCTTTAGTCTTATCATTTCGGAACGTCTCCTGTATTGAGTCGTTTGCCAACCTAAATAGACGTTTACAGCAATATTTGAGGGATATTTAGGAACGCCTAAGAAGGCTTGAATTGCTCTATTTTGTATCGAATCAAATTCAGAAAACATATGTGTTTTATGACATTAGAACAAATGACTTTATAGGCAATTTCTTTTTCCACAATGTTTGCATTGTTTGTCTGCATGTATTTAAATGTGATATTGCCCCTGGATTACATGTATTTATATATTAGTTAAGTGCCACCTACAAATAGTCGTTTAAATTCTTTTTTTGTTGTAATTTTTGTTGAATGCCTACATGTTAACAGAAGCATTGTTAAACCCGCTCAAAATGTGATATTCCTTGTTAAGGCTTTACCACTTGCAAGCTCATCTAGATGCATATTCAGCGGATGACACTTTCTCTTATCACACTGTTTTAAACTCTATAATGTATTCAATAGTTATACTTTTATTTATATTGTGTTTCCTTATTCATCTCCAAGATGTTTCAATAATATCTACTGTATTTTTGTTGTATGCGAAAGGGTTACATATATGTATACAGTCTTTTTATTAGTATTTACAAAGATGTGTCTACATCTTAATCCAAAAAAGAGAAACTTTACCTTTCTTAATCCAATGTGTGCTTGGTGGTTGCTTTACACAACTTGTATACATCTTCATTAGATAATTTATGAAACCATTGTGATGATGAGATAATGCGAAATATCTCCATGTCTCCAATTATGTCTCCTATATTCAATAATTATACTTATATTTATCGAGATTTTTCCTATTTTGCAGAAATGATTTTGATCTTTATTGCTACACCATGCCATAAATACATGCAGTAAAATACACATAAAAACACTTTTAGTAGTCACCCACTGGAGTTATGTTTCAGGCCATTACTATTTATTTATTTGAAAAAGTATATCATAAATCCTGGATAAATATGTAAGTCTTTGAGAATTTAGATATTTTGGAATCCCTAAAATATAACAACAAGATATTATACACAGTACTTACAGTGTCCAGAAGTATGTATCTCTGCTTTACATAATGCAGGACTAGGTTCCATATTTGTGGCTTCCTAGTTTTATTCTTCATCAAAAGGCATGGTGTTGTCAGCCTTACGAACTGATTTTAGTTTCCTTAGTCCATACGCATCTGGTTGAATTCATACTGTCGATTAGGTCTTCCGCTTAACTTTATCCACCTCAAACATTTTTTAAAAATTATTTTCGGCTTTGGGAAAACAACAGACTTTGCACCATTTAAATGTTCTATGTATTTGTCATCAATAACAAAAAAAAAAAAAAGATACACTTATTCATCATCTTTTTAAAATGGAATGATTATCTTACAATAAAACTTTTTTAACTTTCTGTCGTTGTTAGACAAGCTCGGGAGTTTGTTTAACAAAATGACGAATGCGATATCAGATGCAATGGACAGGTACCAGCCTGTTTCTGAATGGTCATTCAGTATAGACCAGATGTCAATCAGTGCAAGGTCGTAGGGTGAATTATAACTACTGTAACACGTTTAATGATTTGCGCGATACAAAGTTTTCACACGCAACAAGCCAGGTCTAACTAACGCAGGAGCATTGACTGAGTGTCAAGGAAAGCATTAACCCAGGTTAAGAACATCGCATACTAACAAACACATTACATTTTATCGTTTTTTTCTAAATTCAGTATCAGCAAAAAACAAAACGCATTGCTTACAACTTCACACGCTGACAAACATTCCAGTTAAATTTCTTGGCTGTAACTTAAAAATTTGTGTTGATATGCGCGCCCCAATTTAACCGCTCTAAATTCTTTTTCTTACTTAGTTAAGAATCATAACTCTGCTGAAACAAACCCCAAACGTGCATAACTTCACATGCTGATCAAGTTCATTAACAGTTTCATTACTATAGCCCGAGTACTTTGTAGAATTGTATAAATATAAACATTCGCTTAGCCAGGTCAAACACAATCAGGAGTATTAACTATGCGGAAACTGGGTTTTGGCACAAGGCGAAACCTGGTACACAATAGAACATGCTGATAAACAGTACTGTATAGTCTTATGACTCATTTTTGCGACACATTTTGACGAACAGAAACTGACATAAAGTGTCTATTATTGGCTAATAAACTTTGAACATTGACTAATATTTATGACGACGGTCTTTATTGATGTCAAGATAAATGACGTTATTATGTGTGTTGGTAAATGTTGGGAAAATATTGTATTGAACGAATTCCTTCCGCCGAACTCCGCAGAAGGAACAAGTACAAACAAAATGTTCTTTCGATGTTTTGCTAAGATCGTGGAGACATAAGTTATGTAATGGTTCTTCCAACAGTGGATTACATTACATTTTCTTATTCAGGTATTTACTCATGGATATTTGTGTAGTATATAGTGATGTAGATGCCCTTTATGACCTCATGGTATGTTCAGTGATAATGCGTACAATGTCAATGCGTAACAAATCCACAGCTTCTACATCCCTTGTTCATATGGAACGGAGAAGGAACATCTGCCAGTTTCCCTCGATAAATTCTCAACTAAGAATAACAATGTGTTAGTTCGATAAACTTACACAGACCGTCATCGAAAAGCAATTTTATAGCACATGACAATATGTATAGCGAATATACACATGGCGATGTCATTTATCTAAACGGCACACTATTACGTAAGAGAATATATATATGTAAGACAATACCCGTTTTTGCTTGTCTATTGATTTTTAGAAAGGTGAGATATGTAAGTCAAACTACAAACGATGTTAACATTGAAGGCAGTCCCCCAACGGTTGGATGGAATGGCTTTCTAACGCTACTGAATGAAAAAAGTTCCGTCCGAAAAAGCACGCAAAAGGGATGCGTGTGGAATTCCAATGCGTATAATATCAATACGTAACATATCAACAGATACTGCATCCCTTATTCATATGGAAAAAAGAAGGAACTTTTTCAAGTGTCCAAATGTAAAATATGTAATTAATAAGCCACACGACACTACAAAAGGGGAGAATGGACAATACACACAGTTTTGGAGTATCAATCTTTAAGACATTTGACAAAGATTAACATCAATATGTAAACTATGTAAATCGTGGAATTGAATTGTCAAACACATTAATATGTACAGGAGCAGGACCTTCTTCGGTATATTACGGGTTTCATCTAAACTGCACAAGATAATGTGAGTGCACTTTGAGTATAACAAGTGTGAACAATGGTACGAAACTTACACATGAATGCCGATAGTTCTTCTTGCGATAACACTAGCAGAACGGAACCGAAATCTACGGTTAAGTCGACAATATGATGGCGTCTCACCTCGGCGTCATATTTCGTCTTAAAACGAAGAAACCACATGTATATGATCTTTTGAATAATAGTGCATTCTTATTGCGCCGTCGTAACATGACTGATAAATTATTGAAAATAGGGTTTAATCCTAATCCACCAATCAATCTATCAAGCAATCAATCTTTTAATTACAGAAGGATTTTCCAACCCTGATACATATGTCAACGATTTCATTCTACTCTGAGTTAAATATTCCCAGTTACAGACGTATTTTGACGCATCTTAAATTATTTCAAAGCAGACGTCACTAAACATATCATATCATATCATATAATAACAGATTGATTTGAATACAAACCCTTTGTTGTATCAATTGGCCAATGTTTTAGTTGGACAGTTATTTCAAAAACATGCGTCAATAATCAATTTACATGCCGAATATGTGCACTTGCATTGAGAATACTTTAACTGATAATCAGACAACTTTTGACAATCAAACTGAACAAACTGAAACTTTGTCTTGTTTATCGTCCCGCTAACTGGAATGATGTCGTAAGTTATACTGATTCACCAGTTATAATTAATCACCAGGCCGCTTATTTCAGTACAGTGGTCTGTCTCATATAATGGATAAACAAGAATACAATCTGTTTCGGTAAATTAATACCTCTTAAATACGACTTTTGAATCAATAACTGAATCCATTATTTATGCATTTGTAGATCAGCTGCAAATATCGTTGTTCCCGTCGTCCCTCCGTCTAACTGCCCCCTTTATTCGATTAATTTCAAACTTGAAAATATTGTTAATATAAATGACAATTAGGAGTATGCTGTATGAAGTAACAATAACAGTATATACGTAGCTGCATTACATTATTTAAACTGTACGTTCGCAAAAAATAAAAGTAGTTCTATGTGCATGTTGACAGAAAGTCGTATACAGTTTGATGAATGTGACTTCATTATGTATGAAGATATGTGCGAGACAAATTGTCCGATCTTTAAGTTGGTTTAAAATAAGACAAGAGTTATAACTCGCTGAAAGTTTGATTTAGCAATCTCAAACGTTACCCAATATGTCACCAATAAAACTCCATTGTTCAGTGATTGGAACTCTACTTCGGGAGCGAGAGACCATGGTTCGATTCTCGGACAAGCTAAATCAAAGACTTCTAAAGGGAAGGTAATGTTTCTTCTTCACTGTTCAGGGTGGATGTGAGGTCGAATATAGCGGTGTGGATGCTAACTAACTGTGAAAATATCACGATATAACTGATTTACCATAATATAACTGATATACATGTATTTATGAAAGTGACATATAAGACCGTTCACATTTGTTAGAAAATGTCAATATTTGGGTTTTGAAAGTTCTAGCAATGTTTGGCTACATGTTAATGTGTTTACTGCCCAGCGCCGGTAACGACGCGAGCTGTTTATCCATGGATTGGGAGATCGAAATCCTGATCGGCCAGCATTTTTTCCGACGCTTGACAAACAGTCGATACTACAAGCGTTGTTTAGATAATTCTATAAAATGTTTTTGTAATATACAAATACTATATGACGTTATATATATTTCTCTTTATTGTTGGTTATATGTAATAAGATGAATAGTTCTATTGTATGTGTCTAAAGTTATGTGCACCCTTTAACAGAATATCCTAAACTATACGAGACGACCTGCTATAGTCATCATATCTATATATGCGTTTTCTATTACATCGCATATTAGGAATAGGACGAATCATACTGCAGGAACGAGCAACGTTTAATTATACCAAAACGGCTCAACAGCAATACACACAATTATATTGACGAGGCTCAAAGAATGATCAACATATTCGAATATTATCACGAAAGGGCTAATCCCTAATTATCATAATTTTCTCATTTTTCATCAACATTTTCAGGTATTTTCAGTAATAAATTTATCAATATCAGAGAATTGCTAAAAGGGTTTGAGGACAAGTGTTAATGTTATACTTTGTCAGTCCGCGGGAAAAGGTATACGTTGACATTCTGTTAACATAAAAGGTCAGCTTGTATATCTGTTATGTCGTATCAGTATCTACACACATTGACAGAGGCTTTTAAATAGTTTATGACAGTAAACTGTTACCAGTCTAGATCTCGATTATATTGTGAGGATGAACGGGCCGATCTAGATATATACTGTTAACAAAAGCCAACATGTACCTTTCCCAATCGACGGGCTCATATCAATGAATGTAAAATATGAATATCACCAAAACTGATCTATTTGAGAAATTGAGAGAGGGGGAAAAAGCAGGCTGTTTGCACGGACGATCGGGTGGTTAGGATCATTTGAATCTGGTGTCAGTGACAAAAAACGATTAGTTGGTAATCTCTTCGAATACAAATAACTTCAAGAACAGCGGAAGAAACGTTTCCTCACTGTTTTAAAAAACGATTTGATACAAACGCGTCAAACTTTGTCTGCAAGTTAAAAAACGTAAAACGTTTACCTGGTATGATAGTGTTAGCTTTCTGCTTTAAAAAGTGTAAGGTAAAAACGTATTACTATGCTATGATATTGCTTATTCACTCGTTAAAAGCTGGTCCACTTAAGCTTATATAACCAAGTTGCAAATGCTTAAGGACTCCGATGACAGGGTTGAGTTCACTTGGATGGAGTGTATTTGTATTTTGATTTGGTAATCTCTATGCATGAAAGTACACTTAAAGAACATGGAAGCACACTTTTCAACGTTGTTTTCAAAATTCGACTAATACAAAAGTCTGCATTTGTCATTTTTCTGCGTTAAAACGGTATTCCTAAGATATGACATTGCTTATTACTGGCAAAAGGTTGGTCCAATTCAGCTTTTTACCCGCAATATCCAGTGCTTGAGGACTCTTAGGTCAAGGTGTAATGCCCCTGGGTTTAGTGCTCATGTGTGGAGTGCCCTTCAGTGCAATGGCATTGTTTGGAGTTCCCTTGCATGTAGTTCCTATGTGTGGAGTGCCCTTCAGAGCAATGTCATTGTGTGGAGTTCCCTTGAGTGCAATTTCATTGTGTGAAGATCCCTTGAGTGCAATTGCATTGTTTGGGGTTCCCTTGCATGTAGTTCCTATGTGTCGAATGCCCTTGTATGGAGTGACCTTGTACGGAGTGGTCTTGGATGGAGTGCCCTTGGGTGGAGTTCCTTTGGCTGGAGTTCCTTTTGGGTGGAGTGCCCTGGAATAAAATGGCATTGTTTGTAGTTCACTTGTGTGGAGTGCCATTGGGTGGAATACCCTTGGATAAGGTATATTTCTTAATAGTAGTTTGTCACCCAGATAGATTTGTATAATCTGTCACGTTGATATTAATGATAAAATGTTGAAAAAAGCGTTAAATCAAAATCAAACTTAACGAAAACCATAAATTAGAACATACCACGACCTGCACAATCTTTGATCACCAATGAAACGTTTTGAATAGTAATTTATAAATCATTGTATATTTGAGCCCGTCAATGGAACAAGATACAGTTTGACATTTCTATCCAGTGTTGGTTCAGATCACTATGGCAATCTGTTCAGTTTCTGCGCACGTTAAAAGAAGCTTCAAACAAACCATCTGTGTAAATGAGAAATAAACACTGTAGATATTGAACACACTGCCTGGATACACATAATGATCTGGATCTACGCTGTTCACTAAGTTCAACTGGCACATGTTTTCCTTGGTGGACTCATTAAGTAGAGTATACACATATCCATTAACCCCCGTATCTTTTATCTATCTCTATAGTTTTCCCGTTGCCTCATACAGTACAGACGTGTTCTGAAGCCCTTACAACAAACGACTTTTGAAGACTTTGTGACAAAATGATAAATTGTTCATAATGTGCAAATTCTAATTTTAATAAATCTGTTCAACTTCTTTCAAAAGTTGTTATTTGATTTCTAAATTGTTCCGTAGTTTTCATTACATGTTTTCAGCAACGTGTTTTGCAGGCTTGTTGTATTTGGGAAAGAGTTTATAAACTTATATATATCTTATTGTAAAACCGATCAGTTTTTTTTGTTCAATAACTCTTTTGGAAGCATGTACATATTTACCGGAGAAGGGTTAATTATCCTGGAGTTTTAAGACCAATTTAAAAGACTGAGTGCACGTCCAATCACGATATTTTGTATATATATCATGTAAATGTTTATGGTTTTGTCAGATAATATATTTGTGTGACTTATGTGCTTACCAATTTATAATTGTTTATGATTTAAAGTATGTTATTATTTGGTGTAACACACGTAACAATAATCAATAAACAAAAATGTAGATTTATATACTTACTTACTTACTCACTTACCATATTACTTACTATCTTACTTAGTTACTGACTTACTTACTCATTTACTGACTAACTTATTTACTTAACATATTAATAACTTACTTACGTACTTACAAATATAAATACCCACTTACATTCTTACTTACTTCATAACTTAATTTCATACTTATGTATTTACCAACGTACTTACTTAATTACTTACTGACGGATTTTCATACGTTCTTACGTATTTAATATTTGACTCAATTAATTTCCTATAAAGTATTTACTTACTTAAATTCTTACTCATTTACTAATTTACGTACTTACTGACTTACTGACTTATTTACTTACTATCTTACTGACTTACTGACTTACTTACCTACTTATTTACTTACTTACTAACGTACTCACTTAACTACTTACCTTACTTATAATCGTACTGACTTACAATCTCACTTACTGACTGACTGACTTACTAGCTTTCTTACTATTCTACTTACTTACTTACGGATATACTTACTTACTAACTTACTTACTGAATAACTTACTTACTAAGACACTATCTTACTTTCTGACTTACTTAACTGTTTAATTACTAAGTGACCTACTTACTAACTTGCTTACTTACAGATTTACTGATTAACTTACTAATTTACTTCTTTACTTACAAACATATTTTCTAACTTTTATTCTTACTTACTTACGAACTTAACTATTTACTTACTTACATATTCACGTACTTCCTACTTACTTTCATATTTTATTATTATCTTACTTACCTACTTACTTTCTTTCCTACTGACTTACTTAATTACATACCAACTTACTTACTAACTTACTGACTGACTGATTGGCTGACTGATTGGCTGACTGACTGACTGACTGACTGACTGACTGACTGACTGACTGACTGACTGACTGACTGACTGACTGACTGACTGACTGACTGACTTACTGACTGACTGACTGACTGATTGGCTGACTGACTGACTGACTGACTGACTGACTGACCGACTTACGTACCTACTTACTTACTCACTTGCTAACGTACTTACTAACGTATCTATTTACTTAGTAACTAGCTAACTTACTAGATTACGTACACAATTACAGACTTACTTACTTACTTACTTACTTAATTACATACTAATTTACCTACTGACTGTCTGACTCACCTAATTACAAGCTTATTGACTGACTTACTGACTTACTTTTTTAATTTCTTACGTACCATCGTACTGACTTACTAACCTACTTACTGATTGACTTACTTACTGACTTACTAACCTACGTACTTACGTATTTACTTACACAAATATTTACTTACCCATGTATTTACTTACAAATTTATTTACTTACACATGTATTTACTTACGCATGTATTTACTTACACAAATATTTACTTACACAAATATTTACTTACACATGTATTAACTTACACATGTATTTATTTACACATGTATTTACTTAATTATATTCGTACTTACTCACTAACTTACCTTTCGTACTTGCTTACTTATTTACTTATTCATCTACAACCTTACTTAGTTACTTAATAATTAGTCGCCGGGCAGAAGCCTGCGACTTCTAATTTTAATATGTTTTCGGAAATGATATGGGAGAGGGGATTATTATTAGAAAGAAACACATTTAGATGTCTTGAACATATTACAATTGCGTTTGTCTAAAAACATTAAGTAATGACTCATCTAAAATGAAATAAATATTCCGATATTTTAAGTATTTTCAGTTTCTTTCTTTGACTCGCATTTAAGTTTTTTTTATTTTATTTACGAAGACAAAACAGTCCCGAGTTACTAGACTAAGATACTGTATTTTCATAAACTATGTAATCAAAAGGCGATAACTACAAACCTTTACGTCGCACAGTCCAATTCGTTTACATTCGCGCACCTGCTAGAAGCAGACTATCTATATGAAAATCACGTCGAATTCTCCTTTTAATAGATAAGTATCAACATAAACTGGTAACAGAAACAAAAATAAGAAATATATTGTGAAAATATGTCTCAAATATAAGCCTGTTTATCCGGATTGACTGTTTATCACTCACTCACTCACTCACTCACTCACTCACTCACTCACTCACTCACTCACTCACTCACTCACTCACTCACTCACTCACTCACTCACTCACTCACTCACTCACTCACTCACTCACTCACTCACTCACTCACTCACTCACTCACTCACTCACTCACTCACTCACTCACTCACTCACTCACTCACTCACTCACTCACTTCACTCACTTCACTCACTCACTCACTCACTCACTCACTCACTCACTCACTCACTCACTCACTCACTCACTCACTCACTCACTCACTCACTCACTCACTCACTCACCCACTCACCCACTCACTCACTCACTCACTCACTCACTCACTCACTCACTCACTCACTCACTCACTCACTCACTCACTCACTCACTCACTCACTCACTCACTCACTCACTCACTCACTCACTCACTCACTCACTCACTCACTCACTCACTCACTCACTCACTCACTCACTCACTCACTCACTCACTCACTCACTCACTCACTCACTCACTCACTCACTCACTCACTCACTCACTCACTCACTCACTCACTCACTCACTCACTCACTCACTCACTCACTAAGGGGTACACTTCTATAAATGAAACTTAAATCATTGAACATAGTTCAAAATACTACGGAAAACGTTCATTATGAGGACTTTCTACTTTTTCCACAATGTTTTCAAAGGTCGTCTGCCTCAGAGGCGTTAGATATTGTCTACACCTTGGGAAAGGGTTACGGCTTCATGTGTGTCACAAAAATACATTTTTTGTAAAGACTGTTTTCAACATGTTAACTACACATTTAACTTATAGTTCATTTAACATGTTTTGTTATCTCTTTTTCCACAATAAATCATTATGATTACGAATTTTGAGTGTGGTGTAGGGGGCTAAGGCTCTGAGCAATGGTGACGTACACGGAGTAAGCCCTTTCAAAGGAAGCCGTAAACTTGAATGGATTTCTATACTTATAAACATGTAGTTAATCTTCATTAAGTGTCATTGTGCACCTATAATGGAGACCAAGGTATTCCCTAAATATCAAACTTCAATGCATTTTTGAATATGATAACCCATAATACGTTGGTACCTATTGTTTTAAAATGTTCGACAATATTGTCTTTTGTTCGCATAAAAACTTTGAAAATTTGATCTGGGATTCATTATATTCTGAGTCCACATAATTGATATAGTAAAGCTGTAAACAAGTTGAATGCCTAAATATGTGAAGTACGATTGGACTATAGATAATATATCGACAGGATAAGTAATTGTAAGTTTTATATGTTTTTGTTTTGTTCAATTATGCACTATTTGCATCATATTTCGGTATGAGCTGAAAAGTTTATGTGGGTGAATAGTCATTTTGTCTGAAAGAAATATCGGACTATAGTGGGAATAATTGCGTGAGAGTAGAGTTAACACACTTAAGATGAACTAGCCGTCGTGATATAACTGAAATACTAGTGAAAACGGCGTTTAACTTAAATCACTCGTTTTCGGTAATGTAATTGGAAAACCCGTACAATTTATGTCAAGCATAAAGTTATTACCACAAACCCTTACTTTTAAGCCTACCATTGTGGTATAAGTATTAACACTGGATAATGTGCATTCAAATTTGACATTTCAAAACAACAATCATGCACATGTAAGCGTATCGACTATAGTATAGGGCATGTCACACATTTCAAAACAACGATCATGCATATTTATGCGTTACCTCCAGTTAAGTGTGCCTCTCAAGTTCCTTCTTGTAAGACTGCATGTCCATCCTTCATTCTCTGAAAGCTAGTCAAACATTTCAAAACAACGATCATGCATATTTATGCGTTACCTCCGGTAAAGTGTGCAATCAAGTTCCTTCTTGTATGAATGCATAGCCATCCTTCATTCGCTGAAAGCTGGTTATATGTATCGACTATAGTATAGGGCATGTCACACGATAACCGACCTTTGAGATGTTGCGACAAAGAAAGATCCAATTAGCTAGATCTCGGGGCAGTAAGATCAGGATCGTCCCTATTCAATATCATGTATTACATCAGTTATCCGTGAAGCCTCCGGACAACGGTAATGGCGAAATACCTTTCTATGCAAAATGTAATTTGATCGAAAATGATAATAAAAATGACATGAGCTCAGAGGGTCGGTTTGGCTTGAATATGTTAGATAGTTTATTCAATTTAATAAACATGAGGCCTCTAGCCCAAAATACAATATACAATGTACATATACTAATACAATTAAAGTTACAGATGTGCCCCTTTAATCACTTACTCGTCTGTTACTTTTAAAATCACTCATCAGATGATATATATAACTACTTAGTTTTATTAATTTTGCTTGATCATCACTTTGAAGTATTTTATGTAAGCTGGCTTCTGTATTTGAAGCATTTCCCCAATTGAACATATATTGTTCCCGTATATTCTCGTATTTATGGCAACTGTAAAATACATGATATTCATTTTCAATACCAAAAATAATATCAGAAAGTGCTACATACTCGGGAAATGCATTTAGGTCTGTGTTGTTGGTAGCGACGAGTCCTTTCGAGCAAGGGATTTTGTGTCCAATTAAATGTGTTGTAATATTAGCCTCATTTGTCTACTGCAAATGTAGTTATAATGTCTATGTGGGAAAGCAGTTGGCTGCCATGGACTAATAGTGTGTTGGTGGAGTTCTGGTTTAAGAGAGCAAGTAAAGCACGTGAGCTGGCCGGCATGATATAACTGATCAATCTATCGAAAATTGCGTTAAACCTCCAATTCAGTGTATTATGCAGTCACCTGTTTTTCATCAATTTATCTATTTCTCACAATCTTCGTCGGTATAAGAAGACAAAATGTCATTCATTAAGAAAAATTCCATAAATATATTGTCATAGTCTATTATTGGTTGACAGATTAAACACGTGGGAAGGTTAGCTAACTGCCGTGATATAACTGACCGGTATTCTCGTCATACTCAAGTATTGGGAGACATAAAGTCAGAAAAGACAAGGGTAGGTCAGCTAGCCACCGTGATATAACTGACCGGGATACAAGTCATACTCGAGAAGTGGTTGCCAGCAAGTCATAAAACATATTGATAGGTCAGCTAGCCGCCGTGATATAACTGACCGTTATACTCGTCATACTCAAGTTATGGTTGACAGAAAGTCATAAAACATATGGGTAGGTCAGCTAGACGTTGTGATATAACTGATTGGTGTTCTCGTCATACTCGAGTTATGGTTGCCAGATAGTCATACAACACATGGGTAGGTCAGCTAGCCGGCGTGATATAACTGACCGGTATACCCGTCATACTCGAGTTATGGTTGCCAGAAAGTCCTAAAACACATTGAAAGGTCAGCTAGCCTCCGTGATATAACTGACCAGGTATCTCGTGATACTCGAGAAGTTGTTGACAGAAAGTCATAAAACACATGACTAGGTCAGCTAACCGCCGTGCTATTACTGACCGGGATACAAGTCATACTCGAGAAGTGGTTGCCAGCAAGTCATACAACATATGGGTAGGTCAGCTAGCTGCTGTGATATAACTGACCGTTATTCTCGTCATACTCGAGTTATGGTTGACAGAAAGTCATACAACATATGGGTAGGTCAGCTAGCCGGCGTGATATAACTGACCGTTATTCTCGTCATACTCGAGTTATGGTTGATAGAAAGTTATAAAACATATGGGTTGGTCAGCTAACCGGCGTGATATAACTGACTGTTATTCTTGTCATACTCGAGTTATGGTTGACAGAAAGTCATAAAACATATGGGTTGGTCAGCTAGCCGGCTTGATATAACTGACCATTATTCTCGTCATACTCGAGTTATGGTTGCCAGATAGTCATAAAACACATGGGTAGGTCAGCTAGCCGCCGTGATATAAGTGACTTGGATACGAGTCATACTCGAGTTATGGTTGCCAGATAGTCATAAAAGACATGACTAGGTCGGCTAGCCGCCGTGCTTTTACTGACCGGGATACAAGTCATACTCGAGAAGTGGTTGCCAGCAAGTCATAAAACATATGGATAGGTCAGCTAGCTGCCGGTATTCTCGTCATACTCGAGTTATGGTTGCCAGATAGTCATAAAACACATGGGTTGGTCAGCTAGCCGGCGTGAAATAACTGACCGGTATTCTTCTCACACTCGAGTTATGGTTGCCAGATAGTCATAAAACACATGGGTAGGTCAGCAAGCCGGCGTGATATAACTGACCTGTATTCTCGTCATACTCGAGTTATGGTTGCCAGATAGTTATACAACACATGTGTAGGTCAGCAAGCCGGCGTGATATAACTGACCGGTATTCTCGTCATACTCGAGTTATGGTTGCCAGATAGTCATAAAACACATGGGTATGTCAGCTAGCCGCCGTGCTATAACTAACAGGGATACAAGTCATTCTCGAGAAGTGGTTGACCGAAAGTCATCATGCATATGTGTAAGTGATACTCAAGTAGTGGTTGACAGCAAGTCATAAAACACATGGGTAGGTCAGCTAGCCTCCGTGATGTAACTGACCAGGTATCTCGTGATACTCAAGTCGTGGTTGACATCAAGTCATACAACTCATTGAAAGGTCAGCTAGCCTCCGTGATATAACTGTCCAGGTATCTCGTGATACTCAAGTAGTGGATGACAGAAATTCATGTAACACATGGGAAGGTCAGCTAGCCTCCGTGCTATGACTGACCGGGATATAAGCCATACTCGAGAAGTGGTTGACAGCAAGTTATAAAAGTAATGGATAGGTCAGCGAACCGCCGTGATATAACTGACCGGGATACAAGTCATACTCGAGAAGTGGTTGACAGCAAGTCATAAAACACATGGGTAGGTGAGCTAGCCGCCGTGCTATAACTAACCGGGTACAAGTCAATCTCGAGAAGTGGTTGACCGAAAGTCATCAAGCATATGTGTAGGTAAGCTGGCCTCCGTGAAACAACTGACCAGGTATCTCGTGATACTCAAGTTGTGGTTGACAGCAAGTCATAAAACACATGGGTAGGTCAGCTAGCCTCCATGATATAACTAACCAGGTATCTCGTGATACTCAAGTAGTGGTTGACAGCAAGTCATAAAACACATGGGTAGGTCAGCTAGCCTCCATGATATAACTAACCAGGTATCTCGTGATACTCAAGTAGTGGTTGACAGATAGTCATAAAACACATGGGTAGGTCAGCTAGCCTCCACGATATAACTAACCAGGTATCTCGTGATACACAGGTAGTGGTTGACAGCAAGTCATAAAACGCATGGGTAGGTCAGCTAGCCTCCGTGATATAACTGACCAGGTATCTCGTGATACTCAAGTAGTGGTTGACAGATAGTCATAAAACACATGTGAAGGTCAGCTAGCCGCCGTGCTATAACTGACCGGGATACAAGTCATACTCGAGAAGTGGTTGACAGCAAGTCATAAAACATATGGATAGGTCAGCTAGCCGCCGTGATATAACTGACCGGGATACAAGTCATACTCGAGAAGTGGTTGACAGAAAGTCATAAAACACATGGGTAGGTCAGCTAGCCGCCGTGATAAAAATGACCGTTATTCTCGTCATACTCAAGTTATGGTTGACAGAAAGTCATAAAACACATGGTAGGTCAGCTAGCCGGCGTGATATATAATTGACCGGGATACTTGTCATACTCGAGAAGTGGTTGATACAAAGTCATAAAACCTATGGATAGGTCTGCTAGTCGCCGTGATATAACTGACCAGGATAATAGTCATACTCAAGTAGTTTTTGAAAGAAAGGCATAAAACACATGGGAAGGTCAGCTTGCTGCCGTGCTATAACTGACCGGGATACAAGTCAGTCTCGACAAGTGGTTGACAGCAAGTCATAAAACATATGGATAGGTCAGCTAGCCGCCGTGATATAACTGACCAGGATACTAGTCATACTCAAGTAGTTGTTGATAGAAAGTAATAAAACACATGGGTATGTCAGCTAGCCGCCGTAATATAACTGACCGGTTTACTCGTCATACTCGAGTAGTGGTTGACAGAAAGTCATAAAACACATTGTTAGGTCAGCTATCCGCCGTGCTATAACTGACGGTGTTTTCGTATTTCTAGAGTTGTGGTTGACAGAAAGACATAAAACACATGTGTAGGTTTGCTAGACGTTGAGATATAACCGACCACGACACTCGTTATTATCGAGTATTGGTTGACAGAAAGTCATAAAACGCATGGATAAGTCAGCTAGCCGACGTGATATAACTGACATTGAAGCTCATCATAATCGAGTAGTGGTTGATAAAAAGTCATAAAACATATGGGTAAGTCAGCTAGCCACCGTGGTAAAACTGACTGGGGTTATATACTCGACATACTCGAGTAGTGGATGTCAGAAAGTCATACAACACAGGGGTAGGTCAGCTAGCCGCCGTGATATAATGTGGTATACCCGTCATACTCGAGTTAGGGTTGATAGAAAGTCATAACACATATGGGTAGGTCAGCTAGCCCTCGTGGAAAATTGACCGGGATATCATCTAAATCAATGACTTCAACGAAGCGAGGATTTACAAAAGATGGCCACTTTATGAATACGAGTTAAACGTAACATGCAAACGTGTAATATCCCATGGCGATGTTAGTCGTTTTTTAGAGGATATCACTTTGTTATTAACATCCACAACCTTTATACTGAAGTTATGATGAACAACCAAGGCCAGCATGTTGTTGTCTAAAAAAACATCTCCTGTTATCTAGCTGTCATAATAATTCGTATCTGTATTATTTTGAGTTTGTTTTAAAGCGACTGAACTCCAGATACCCAACTGTCGAAAAAAAAATCCAATTTTAAGAAAATAAGTGTTATTTTTGTATTTGGGGCATTAAAATATGATAACTGACATATTACATACCCATATAATCGGTGAGATTTTCTTGTTTTCGATACTTTTTCCATCGCAAATTCTACCCTGTCAGTAACGGGGTAAGTATTTTCAAATAGGAAATCCCTTCATCGGGACAATTGAAAACGACTCAAGTTCACTTTATTGATAAAAAACGATACATTTTCTACCATGGTTTTACTTGGATAACATAAAGAATAACATTTAGAGCGAATTCGATTTTTTTTTCGTGCCATCTGGATTTCAGTCGCTTTAATGTTCACTTTGTGAATAAACAGGAATAACCCGAAATGAGCAGGTTCTGCTATAAGAACTGTACAGTTTACGTCATATAAAATGATTGTCTTATCGTTTAATGTTCACTCCGTGAATAACAAGAATAACCTGAAATAAGCTGGTTTTGCTTTTGGGAAATTTTCACAAAAACGTCTCAGGTTCTGGTTAAGTCTGTAGGATAACGACATCGAGAGTGATAAATGTAAATGTTATATAAATTAGTTTAAATTTAAAGGACGGATTAACGTTGTATTGGGTCGATCATCATTAATCTTCCTTAATAAAAGGGATTGACTCACTCTAGTTGGGTAGATCATCAGTATTGTTCCTTTGTTACATGCACTGAATCGCTCTGTTTGGTCTATGATAAGTAACTTGCCTTAACTAAAAGGTCTAACTCGCTTTTTGGTCTTTCATCAGATATATAATTGCATCTTAATGAAAGGGACCAACTCGCCTTTTTCGACAATCATTTGTAAAAGGACCAACTTTCATCAGAAGTACACCTTTATGAATTGGGCCAACTCGCCTGTTTCGACAATCATTTGTGAAAGGACCAACTTTCATCAGAAATACACCTTTATGACAGCGACCAACTCGCCTTTTGGTAATTATATAAGTATTGCACCTTAATTATTGGAACCAACTCGCCTTTTTCGACAATCATTTGTGAAAGGACCAACTTTCATCAGATATACACCTTTATGACAGGGACTAACTCGCCTTTTTGTACTTTAATTAGTATAGCACCTTAATGAAAGGGACCAACTCGCCTGTTTCGACAATAATTTGTGAAAGGACCAACTTTCATCAGAAATACACCTTTATGACAGGGACTAACTCGCCTTTTTGTACTTTCATTAGTATAGCACCTTAATGAAAGGGACCAACTCACCTGTTTCGACAATCATTTGTGAAAGGACCAACATTCATCAGAAATACACCTTTATGAAAGGGGCCAACTCGCCTTTTTGTACTTTCATTAGTATTGCACCTTAATGAAAGGGATCAACTCGCCTGTTTCGACAATAATTTGTGAAAGGACCAACTTTCATCCGAAATACACCTAATTACACCTTTGCTCATTACGGCTACACGTTGCAGACCGTTTTATTATTGTCGAAAAATTGAGGCATTTCCGTGTTTGCATCCCTATGCCGTGACCCCAACCTGAAATAAAACGATTGATTGATTTGGGTTTAACGCCGTTTTCAACAATTTTGCTAGTTCTCCTACTCATATGTTTCTTGGTTTTCTCACACCTGTACAACATACTTTCAAACCAACACTGCACGAACATTGGGATTTAATTTAGAGGTAAATTTCGGAATTGTGCTTTTCCACATAGACTGTTAGCCCATTGGTGAAAGACGAATGACGCGTGTCACAGTGACTTTTGTCAAACGTCGGAAAGAATATTGGCCGAGCTGGGGTTCGAACTCAAACCCCTGGATTCACAGCCTGCGTCGCTACAGACTGAGCTACCGGGGCTCGACATACATTCCTAAAATAAACATCAACGCATCACTCTGTACTATTGGGAAACGGTTTAAATGACAAAACTATTTCCCTTTTTCGCATGACATGCTTATGCAACTCCAACATTTGAAAACATAAGTTCAAACACATTAATGATATGACAATAAACATGATAGTAGGTATTTCCTGACATTATGTACAATGCATAGCTAATTAAAATATATATATATTTTCTTACCGGAAAGGCTGTTCATTTCACGACCACGTTTTGACAAAGCTGCATCCTGACTGACAGTTTGAGCTATCCCTGGTACATAATCCTTCCATTGGGAAGATTTGTCTGAATTAACAAATAAATTAGGAAATATATTTCGAAGTAATTTAGGATTAGTTCACTGGTGTAACAAATATATTGCTCGAACAATTGTTTTGTGCATTCTTAAAATAGTCTTCAATGTTATGTTTGAAAATTGGCACCTTATATGAAAAAGGTATTTCATTGGGTCATGTCATCTAAATCACCCTCTGCAAGCCAAGATACACTTACTTTTGATATATGAAACAAATGTGACCGTGACCTGAGACCTACAAATGTTAATGACAAAAATACCTGAGGATATTGATTGAACTACCTGGCAGCACAGGCTGTGATGTAGGTGTATAAAGTTCCGAAAAGTCAATGCATCCATGACAGCAATTGTGCAATTGACACAAGTACAACTAACTGTTTTGTACACTAATCAAAAAGATATCTTACATTCAACGTCACCATAGTTTTCGCAATCTTTTCGATCTGACTCTGTACAAGTTTTCATTCTAGCATTGTCAGTTGACATGGGCGTATCAAGACGGTGGGAAGGCTGTGGTGTTTCAAACGGAAAGTCTGCTTCATCTGTAAAAAAAAAGGTCTCTTTAAAATATATTTTATACAAACATTTATTCTTAAATCAAAATAAAAAAACATATTCAATTATTTATTTAACGACGGATATAGAAGGGGTTTATACAATGTCCCCAATCCTTTATCACTAAAAACAGAAAAAGTAGAAAGTAAATAGTAGAGGCTGTATTAAAATCTAGAAGCATACTTCGGTTAGAAGAAAAAAACATTTTTGAACCAACAGCATACAGGAAATGTTACATAATTATGCAAGCGTTCAGATTAAAATATCTTAACTTTACCCTTATTATTTACCGTAAAATGTTACAGATATTGGACTTGTCTAATTTCCGATGTAGGGGTAATAGTGCAAATGACACATGCCTATTTTTGAATATCGTTTGAACGGAAAAAAAATAATATAGTAATTACAATAATGATAATATTAATCATTACATACTTTCGTCTTCTATTAGAGACGTGGCTTCATCAAATGTGACCTGATTGTCCGTAGAAGGATCGTATTCGTGTTAATCGTCTGTAGTTGAGTTGTCTGCAGGCACATCATCTGCATGTGAATCGTCTATCGGAGAAAATGTAGAAAGGGTAGCCGATATCGTCAAAACTTGTTCTAGTGCGCAAGCCCTGTCACAAGATTCACGTGCCTTTTTCTCCACATTTTTTTTTTGTGGATTCCTTATTATTTTTTCTGTCAAAAAGAGTGTTGTGCTTATGTGCACATATATCCTTATTATTTTGTTTACTGTAAAGGACCCCTTCCTTCCTGTCGACCGTTTTGATGTCATTACAGAAGACACAGCTCGGCAGCGCCGGCAACGAAATTGTATTTTTGAAGCAAGTCCAAATTTGTAATCCTTAACAAATAATCAACGATATTAAGTTCATTTTGACAAATCTTGCATCCTTTCACAAAATGTTTGATAAAATGTTGTATCTCCACAACACGTCTTATTGATATTCGATTGATTTCTGTATAAGCTTGATCTTTCTCGTTAAATTTCTTCAAGTTTAGCGATCTCTGCTGCGTATCTTTCGATACAAACCTTCCCTTTTTACGCATGTCACACTCCATTTTTTATATATAGACGATATATGTTATACACATCTTCATGACGTCATTAGTAACCTGAAGTGTTTCGCGGTTTTGGTTAGGGTATATACGCCTCGCGATTGTGTTTGATATGTTTTCTTTTGTCACTGGAGTAGGGGTAAGAGAAATTGATATTGTGCAACAACGAAGTCTGTAAGGTATGTTTTTCTTTATATCTAACGACTTGTAATTGAATTCTCAATAAATAGAATTAAAACAATCAAAAATTAAATGTACAATTTTTTTTAAATGAAAGAAAGGCTCAATTATTTTGACGTAACTCGACGCCATTTCGCTCCTGAAAAGTGGCGTTATAGACGCCTTTCTTTTTTCAACGTAAGACACAACGAAGAAAATGATATGTACGTGAACGTATTCTTAAAATGCGTATAACATACCAAATTATAAGCTCCTGTTGCTTTCACGCGGGACATGTGACAGACGTCTAGAAAGTGACGTCAGTGGTATACTTTGGAGACTCGTAGTTTAAAAACTGATTTAAATATGAAAAAAGTAAAGATATAATCTTATAAGGAATATGGTGTATTATGGTGATGCAAAATGTCGTGAAAGAATTCGAATATGTTTGTAGGGGCGCGTTTTATCTTAACTAATACAATTATATACTCTTCTTTACAGTTGATACGATAAAGCTGTTAAAAAATTGAGTTATACGAATTAAATAATTGGGAATATAACAAGAGGTTGATTACTTGTAAGTTCGATTTTGTTTTGTTTTTACTTTAGTAACTTATTCTCTCTTTATATATATATATATATATATATATATATATATATATATATATATATATCAGTTTTCAGATATAAACCAATACCTTTTGGTAACATAGAAAGTCGGTAGACCATTTACTAAAGGAATATTTCAGATTATAAACTAATACCGTTTGGTAACCCAGAAAGTCGATAGAATTAATAATCATGACTAAAAGTACCTGAATAGCCATATTCAACATTTCGTTGTAAAAACGTTAATGGATAAAAATAAATCATATTCAATAGAAATGTGCACAGTTATAAATTGTGTTAAGTGTATACTATTGTCTCCGTCACACATAAAACGACCTTCGGGGATTTGTGATCGAAAAAAAAAGTCGTATAAGCACCATCGATGCTTCCAAAGAATGTTTGGAATGCGTATTGCTGTCGTAAATTATTACGAACCGAAAATAATGAAGTAGAGCATTCTAGAAATTCAAGGAGTACATTTGAAATGAACGAAGTTTAAACATGAGGGCCAAGATCACCTGCATTATGGTAAAGGAGCAAATTATAACTGAACATATAGGGGGACATTTGTTTATTTCAGCTCTTTTTTATGCCACATGGCGACTACTTTTTTTCAGCTAGTCATTGCGACTGGAACAAATTGGGTAATGGGTCACATTTCAGCTTAACCCGTTCCCTAATTGAGACGGTTAATAATTCATTTGCAGCAGACGACGTAAACTGTCGCCAACAGATCAATTGCTCATTGTGAGAAAGTTATCATTTTGTCGCAATGTCATATAAATAATTATACTTTCATTTATCATGAGATATTTAATCTCCTTGCCAAGTTGATTTACAATTTGTGTGTTTTTGCGTTTGTTTATTTATAGAACTTATTAAGACTTTATGGTTATGAGATGGCCTTTATGTATTTGTTGCGTATGGATCAAGATTGACCTGTCCATACACATTCTGATCTGATCTAACACTACACAACGTATATACCTTATAACAACTGTGTATGAGTGAATCTGTGCTCTTGTACAGGAATTGGGGGTCTTTTATGTTGAAACCGACCTCGCTCAATTTGACGTAACGCTAAAATAAGGTATTACGGAAATGATGCGATGTCGTCCTTGCCTACGGTACAGTCAACATTTAGGTTCAGGCGAAGTGTTGCTGTCGTATTTTTTGACGAACGGGAAAACATAATTCGTACACAGTTCCCTTTAGTTTTAACTTTTTCGTACAAATGTTAATTCACACGAAAGAAACACAGCACTTTAAGATAAAAAATATCGATTTTAAAAATAAAAGATTAACAAGGCGACAATAATTTTCAACCAGTATTTTTCGTCTCATTTTACACATGCACAAAACGGCGACTCCAATGAATTTAGCAAGTTCTATTTCAGAAGGTTTCATGGGTTATTAACAAACAGAAATTAAAAAAAGCTCATGTCTGTTACCTATGAACGAAAACCTATTGATGTTTTTATTCGTAATATAAGTATATATGGTACCTATTTCGGGTAAACATTTGTTAACTTTTGTAATCGTTAACTCATTCTCCGTGAATTGCAGTTAGCCCGGTACTTGCAGCGCTATCAGTGATTAACGAGTCTTACCGTCCTAAGCAAATACACTTAAAATCATCATCTTGGACATATATATTCAACTTTAAAATATGTCCAAGATTTAAAATCCATGAAATCATGATTACAGGTACAACATTAATCGATGTGTCCTTGATTAAGTACTTTCAATGAAATTATTCCATAATTTACGGAACTATATTTGTGACGAGTCAAACTGTCCTTTCATAACCTTTCTGTCGTTTTCCTTTTGGTTATTGATTCATCATTTGCGTTACGATAATATAATCAAATGACGCTAAATACATTCGCAAACTTACTGATCTACAGTACTATAATAAACCTTTGTTTGCGGAGAAATTAGTGTATATCATCACCAGACACAAATATATGACATTGAGTTTAAATGCATGGTGAATGTGTATAGGATGCACTGGAAATGATTGATCTGTTCACCTTTAGTATTTTGACCGTTTCATCCAGTCAAAACGTAGGAGTATCGTGACTGCATCGAAAAATCCATTGTGGATACAATTTTTGGATATATGGTATAGCAAAGTTCATACACATTACATGTCGCCGTCGATTTGTTTACCCGTATAAAAGTCTATGGATTCGCAAGGTCTAGGTTGAACATTGATTGGGAAAATTCTTTTCTGAATTGAGTACTGGTACAAAATAGCCCGAGATAAAAATGTGGCTAAATGAACGGGCCAAAATAATATAACTGATCATACTATTGAACAAGATGTTAACACTCGTAGCAATTGTAAAACGCAATAAGTCGTCTCCAACCAAATATTTTAAAATGGAAGCAACGGCTTTACTCTATACTTCTTTTATAGCCAATACTATGTATTAAAATAAGTACTAATCTTTAAAACGTTTTGAGCGCCTGACCCATTTTTGTGAAGTATCACTTTAGAACGAGGCCAGCTAACCCATCTGCGCCTCCTGACAAGACTCTATACGATTGGATGCTGAGTTCAATATTGTTATCTAAATGGTCATAGAATTTGCATTGATCTCTTCCAAAAACGAAGCTGGACATATCGAATTCATAAATTCATCATTGAAAAGTTTAAAACATATGAAAACATCCTTCTAAAAGTTAGGTATCCTTTTACTTCTATTCAGACAGTTCTCTTTTAAATGAGTTTAAATCAGCGGGGTAAATCAAAAGGCATAACATATTAGACGTTTAATGGAAAATTATGTATTACATATACGATCGATGACAATGTATGCAATTTCTCATAACCGGTGTTAATTTTGATGAAAGTAGCTGTGTTATGGACCTTTAAGGCGTTGTATATTTCTAATGACCGACGTTAATTTTGATAAAAGTAGCTAGGTTATGAACTTTTGAGGCGTTGTATATTTCTATTAATTTCCGTAGTGTATTTGAATTAGTGTTATACTTTTGAATTTAATTTAAACCAATTTGTGATGTTTTCTCAATATTTACAAACCTTTCGAGGCACTTGAAAAAGGCACACATAACATAACTTTACTTTTACATTTCCGATAAAACAAATGACAGATTTACCCCTTTTGCACACTTTATCACAAAGTAAAAACGATACGGTCTTTTACAAAAAAATCATATCCTTAAACTTGTTTGATTATATTTCATTTAACAGTTGTGTCATTGCAATTTTCCATTTGTGTTTATTTTTAGTATGTCCTGTCCACCGTGAAGGTGTATCGAAGGAGACAGGTAGGCAGCGGTGACTTCAGTTCTGATATTCTTTGTGATCCACGTACATGTGACGACTAAGAGGGAAACGCAAGTTATCAAGACATTATGAATTATTAGAGGGAGATAACATGCCCATAACAGAAGTATACCTCTCAGAGGAAATTGTGTGTACTTAATATAACGGGAAACTTTTTGAATACTAATGTAAATTTCACGAAGAAAGTGCTACCATATAAGACAACCGATATTCCGATATACTTCGACTAGGGTGGAGAACATACATCCCTGATAAGCATAATCGACGAGCTTAGCAAACTACTTTAAAATACATAGACATTTTCTTTGAAGACAAAACATGGGGAACTGGATATCACTATACTTGTTGGATCAGATCAATTCACCCCTTCTGAATCTTCATCTTCAACGTGATTCATCTTTTATACTTCTATGTGCTTTAAATTTTTTACTTCTAATATGTGCTTTATATTGTCTACCTTGTGCACGTAAGTGTTCAACAGCTGGACCTTTGTTTCATCTTCCACGTCGGGTACCATTGAAATATAATAAGGATGTCAATACCTGCCATTTTACAGATACAAGAGATACCGGCTGGATTACAGGTGGAGTAATGTTAGACAACAACATGCTATCTTTGGTTGATTATATTAACTACAGTGTTAAGATAATTGACATTAACAGTAACAAAGCCATATCTTGTATAAGACTACCTACACGGCCATGGGATATAACATGTGTAGAACGAAAGCAGGTTGTCGTAACATGTTCCGATGAACTCGTATTCATAAAGGTTGCTAGGACATTGTCTGTAGTGAAAACAGTTAACACTAGAAATGGCTGTTGTGGTATTGTTTGTACTAACAACACATTAATTGTCTCTTTTCTGAATCCCGGCTCCGTGAAAATCCTTGATTTAGAAGGACGTATATTAAACGTAATATCAACAGATTACAAAGGCCAAGAGTTGTTTGAAGAGCCATGTTACATTGCACTTAGCCCGGACAAGAAAACACTATATGTATCAGATGAAGGCAAGCACAGTGTGACAAGTATGGATCTTAACGGTACTGTACAGCATGTTTATAAGTGTCTCACTCTGAATGGTCCACGCGGTCTGGCAGTAGATTTAGAAGGTACAGTTTATGTAGTTGGACGAATGCCATACACTATGCATATCATCTCACCACAAGGTACAATCGAAGGGCTATTACCCGAGGAAACAGGAGATGGGATAGAGATAAACAAGCCAAATGCAATTATATGTTGTAAAAAGGATAAAATACTTTACATCAGTCATATTCCAGTATGGATCCTTCCTAAAACTACAGTTTCTGCTTATCAGATAACGTAAGAGGTAAGAGATTTTACTACGAATGACTTGCGCATCAGGAAAACGAATTGTAATTAACATTCGGCAAGTCCAAATCATATGTCAATTCTGCAAACATCTAAGTGTTCGTTTATCAGACGTAGTGATTTATATAATAGAGATAATACTATATATCAGAACTGACAACAAATGAGGTACTCGTTAGGAAAACGAACCGTAATTAATATTCAGCAAGTGTAGAACCAGATATATTGTGGAAAATGGAAAATGGATAACGCTGTCTACCTAGTAGATAACATTAATCAATCTTGTTATAAGAATAATATGAAAAGTGTTGTAAATGTTTTACATATTTTTTTTCATAACATGTATCATAAATGTAAACCTTTCAGGATTGTATGTTGAAAATGCTTAGGAATTAGCCGACGACCTTTGAACACATTGTGGGAGTGTAAGAGCTTTCTTATGACATTTCTTATATATTATATTCAATATCTATACTATCATTCAGATATTTTCCTTAATTTGCTGCATATGTATACATATATACAATCGGCGTTTCTTCATCTGCAGCATAGTACATGTGAAAACGTTGCGGAAAATATCTCACATTTTTACTTTTTCTACAAAGTTTATAAATGATCTTGGGTTGCTGTTAATGTCTTAAACCAAGTTCATTTGTTGTTCTATTTTTATAACTTCTAATCGCAGATGTATATTTGTACCACCCCATGTCATGTATGACCCAGTAATGAAGTCATATGTATCGTCACTGATTTCATCTTTGATTGGACAAGGCACTGTAGTTCTGGAAATCTGAGCAGTTCTCTAGGAAAACTCACCTTTGGGTTTTTGTGATTTGTATTGATCAAACAATGCGGCAGAATAAAAAAACACTGTATGTCAAGGCTTCATAAATGAGTCTGTAACTATTTAACATTGCAGAGCCGGATAAAACTGCACAACAACGAAGGCTAAAATGGATCTACACTTGCTACAGTTGCCAAAAGTATTTTTTTCTTTATCACGCTCTAAAACTATACAACTATACTCTGCTTACAGACTTCATGCTCAAGTATCTGATTGGTCAGCCAAACAATCCTTCTTCAATTTGACAAATCATTTATTATTATTTGGAACGAAAATTAATTTCTGAGCACAGAAAATGGTTTCAAAGTTTTATAGTTTTGGGCCCAGCTCAACTTAAATGATTAACCTTCTAAGTGTTTAAGAATTTTCCAATACAGCAGACAAACATCAAAAATATTGTTGTAAATTGAGAAACTTCATAAAAGATTTACCCATATTGACAGTCAATTGTGGTATTGCTTAATATAAACATTATGAGACCATAACATTCACAAGGTAAGTAATTTCTCAGCACTAAATACAGGTAAGAATGTTGACAATATGACATTAAATCACAGGGACTTGCTCCTCTTAAATTGGATATGACCTACTCTACGCTTCAACTCATTGCTTTCAAAGTATTCGAACAAATATATGAGTTTGAAGTAGGGAATCAATCAATAATGCTTTCAATAATAATTTTCTATCGAACTATACTAAAATAACGTGTTTTTTTTTCTCCTTACGTATGTAAATTTCTATGAAATATTCGAGAATTTGCCACAAGGGCAACAACCAGGACCAAAACGAAAGTACTTCTATGGACATTTCGGAATGTTTCAGATTTTTTCGTTGCAGTAATTGTCAGTGATATTGCGATTAATTTTCCAAGCAATATTTCGGAAAAATCGGTTATTTTCGCTTCTAAATGGTCAGTGTTATTGTGATAATGTTCAAGGAAACCCATCATGAGAAGGAGGGTAAACATGGACATAAACCAGGTAAAGCTTTGATGCATGCGATAAATAATCATACACAACCATTCCGAAGATTATTTTTTTTTTTTTTTTAAAAATGGTCCTGCCCGGGAAAATAATCGCAATATCACAGACAATTACTGCGTAGGGAGAACAAATTCACGTTATTTTGGTATAGTCCGATACAGAAATGTATTACTGATCGATTCCGTACTTCAATTTCATATATTTGAGTTGAAGCGAGGCGAGACGGAAAACTGTGTCCACCCTTGTTTTAAAATATCTTTGCATAGAGTAGGTCATATCTATTTTTAGAGGAGCAAGTCCCTTTGATTCAATTTACTTTTTCCAACGTACAACAAATAGGCCAGAAATACTTTGAAAAACTCGGGTCAATTATCGAAAACTGTATTTTTTTAAAATTGTTGATGTTAAAATCACACCTTTATTGTTGTACGGCTCCGAGATTTAGGGTGCAGACAAATATGGAGACCTAGAGCGAGCACAATATTATGCATGTAAGCGCTTTATGTGCGCTAAGCAGAAAGCATCAAATTTTGCCATTTTAGGAGATTGTGCTCGTTACTCTATGTATATAACATCACGAAAACGTTGTATAAACTATTGGTTAAAAATAATAAGGATGCCACAATCGCGATTTGTAAAGAAATGCTAAGATATGATGTTAAATGATGATGTAAACGGCCGTAATAATTGGGCAACAAGCATAAGATTAATCTTACAGAGAAACGGTTTCGGGGTAGTATGGCAAACTCAAATGGTCGCATCAGAATCTTTATTCTTAACATTGTTTGTGAACAGACTAAAAGATTGTTTCCTTCAAGAGTGGAACGCCTCAATAATTAGATAGTTATCAAATGTATAAAAATGAATTCAGTTACGAAACATATCTTGAAGTGCTTGACATACGAACATTTCGACATATTTATGTCAATTTTAAAGTTGGAGCACATGAACTTGAGACTGAAAGAAGAAATAGGATTTGTAAATTATGTAAAACGAATGTCATTGAAAATGAGTATCACTTTCTGCTTTGTTGTGACGTTTATGACAACATTAGAAAGTCATACATTCCTAGTAAATATTACACCATACCTAGTATACAAAAGTTTAATATTTAGATGCACATCTTCTTCTTATTTATTCTATGCTTTCAAACGAAGAAATAGTTTTATTAAACAAATTGAAAGTGGTTAGATATATTGATTATAGGATGTATGTGAATGTATATATATATATATATATATGTGTGTGTGTGTAATAATTTTAAACGCCACTTGTTGGTATATATATCTGAATATTTTGTGACAAGCGTGCGGTACGCTGACGGATGTTGTATTATATGTTATACATGTTGTTATAGGTCGATGGCCTTAAATCAATAAGATATTTGTCATTGTCATTGTCATTGAAAACATCAAGACAAAAATATGAAAAATCTTTATCAATGAAAGTTTCATTATTGAATAGAGTTGAAAACATTATGACTAAATAAAACTTGCTCATTATGAGTAATATCTCCTTTTGCAACAATTTATACCAGAAGTCGTCGACTGGGGTTGCATCAGATCGCATCTTCACGTGGGAAATGGTTAAATAAAAACATGCGATCATCCACAACCATTTTATACCATACAATATTTTCAGATATAAATGACTCTAAATGGCAAAGTGACAATTATAATGTGATATTTTGGGGAAATGCTCTTGATTAGGAATTTCTCATTTTACAATAAATGTTCACCTCTGTATCACAACTATATCTCCAATTGTCCAGATGCTTTAAACATTTAACTGTGTCTCCACATTTTTTTTTAAAGCAGTTAACTCCTAAATAAGGTTATTAGGAAGGTTGATTGTATGGTATTTTATGCTGCTTTCAACAATTTCTCAATTATATCAGGAAGGTGTTAAACCTTTCTCAAATAAAAATAACAAGATAACATTTATATTTTTGTAAAGACAACAATAGGGAATATCTCTTATAAATAATGGTTCAATTATTTAATAGAGTTGAGAACAATATGACAAAAGAAGAAACTGCTCATGATAAGCAACTTCTGCTTTTGTCACATTTTTTTCAAAATTTGTCTTCTGTAGATGTGTCCAATTGTGTCTGCAAGAGACAAAGGATTAATTAATGTGTTTTTATTACAATGATAAATCAAATCAATTTGTGAAATGTAGACATTTGATGTTTTATATAACACCATATATGTGGGAAACTATGGTAACATATTCAGATAATAGCCATTATACTCTGTTATAACATGAATTATGTTTATATAGATTTACTGCTAACATCATGTAACCCAGGTCCAGTGGATTTAAGAACAATACTCCTTGGTGGGTTGCATAATTTTACTGTCGTGGTTGATAATATACACATGGAGTCTGTAATGAAATATAGAATGAATAAAGTGATGTATATAACAAGTTGAATTCTAAATACAATTATCATTAACAGAAAAGGAGCAAGCGAATATGAACATATATAATACAAGTAGTAAAAAAAGACACGTACCAGGATAGTCGAGTTTGATAGAGTAATAGAGTATTTAGTATAGAGAAAAGTTAAGCTCTCCACATATCATTCCTCGCCCTTTCGGAATTCACATAAGAATGTCCAAGTGTATGAAACAGAGTGGGAAAAAAAGGATTATGTTAGGTGATATCTGCTCCCTAACATTGACTGGTTCTCACTGTAATAATAAAAGCCCAGCTAATGCATGAGCAGTGTACATGTAGGAAAATGCTCCCCACATGTACCTTGGTTACATACTCCCCTGCAAAGTAACATGGCTCCTGACCTTTCGTCTTTCTTCCTTCTACAAAGACATAATTATTATTAGTTCAAATGAAATACATGAATTGCAAAGACTACTTTACATGAAATACATGAATTACAAAAGCTACTTACCTAACATGAAAAACTTTATTTACAAAACTACAACTTAAAAATCAAGTTAAAAAACATTCTTAACAAAATAAACGTTTTGGGAACAAGCCCATACTCCGAATCTGTCAGGGGGCTTACTAGATCTTGTGAATCTGCGGATCGGTTCAGCCACAGGTAAATAAAGTCTTTCAGGAATATGGGTAAAATATGGCTGATCTTTTTCCGTATGCCATTAATTTACAGGGGCCATGTCGCCAGCTGGAGAGTGATGCTCAGTCGTCGGGTCGCGAGCCCGAGTCTGTGCTACTGTACGTCTCTGTGGTATAAGTCGAAATCCGAATCCGTATTAGATTGGGACACCGGAAAAGCTTTCCTTGCTGGTTCCTTTCGGCCCAGCATTGCTTTTCTTGACGATATACCAGCTTCATCAGTAGACAGTTTACCGTTGAATGGAAGAAGCATTCTGGTGGGTCCTTTGCTGTTAAGCAACCGTAAACGATACACCGGAACAGAAGCATCGGGTATGTCACTTATGACATACGGCTCTGCCTCCCAAACATCTGCCAACTTACATTTTTCTGTGAGATGCGCTTTCCTCACAAGTACAGTGTGACCAACTTCGATCCTGTTTTCCTTTTTTTCCGGTCGTACCGCCCCTTGTTGTCTGAGGCATTTCTCTGTGCGGTCTCAGATGTGGTGCGGTAGGCTTGACTCATTCTTTGCTTGAGTCGACCAATGTAGTCCGTATGGCTGCAGATATTACCTTTGTTCGGGGTGATTCCTAATGCGTCTACAGAAAGACGAGGGTGCCATCCGAAAAGTAGATAATGTAGCGAATAGCCAGCATTCTGAGAAGGGTTCTGTTAAACCTCTCCGCACTTCCATTCCCCAAAGGGTGATATGGGGTTGTCCGAGTTTAACGAACATCGGCAATTTTGCATAGCTCCTTTATGACATTGCTTTCAAAGTTCTGGCCTTGGTCGCTATGTAGCTGTTCCGGAAAACAGAAATTGACGATGAAGTGATCGTACAATGCTTTGGCTGTCGTTTGTGCTGTTTGGTTTTTTGTCGGAACTGCTTTAGCAAATCGCGTAAAGTGGTCTGTTATGACTAGGATGTTCTCATATCCTTCTTTAGACCTCTCCAGTCCAAGAAAATCCATACGCACGAGCTGCATTGGTCTTGAGGTGTTGATAGGCATAAGGTCAGCCATGTTCCTCATTGGTGTTTTCCGCCGTACACATCGGTTGCAAGTCTCGACTCTGTGATTTAGTTCATTTTCCATACACGGCCAGTAAACTCTTTGACGAGCAAGCCATAATGTCTTTTCCTTGCCTGGATGACCAACGTCAATATGAACACCCTTAAATACTTCATCCCGACGAGATTCAAGGAGGACGAGTTGTTTTACTTTCTGACCGTCAATGACAGCGTTCCTGTACACTACCCCATCATCTTTGAAAGGGCGGTGGTATTGCTTAAATATACATGAGATGTTGTGTCTCCAGCGAGCGATCCAATAAGGCTGACATCCACAGTAGCGGCATGGCAACTAGCTTTTACCACATCTCCAGAGAGTCTCAGCATCCGCGAAAATACGTCGGCGTCAGCATTTTGTGCACCAGTCTATAAGAAATGTTGAAATTGTAATAGAGCTGCGACTAATCTATGATCAGTTGCATCCAGCTTTGCAGTTGTCATGACATAACGTAAGGGGTTGTTATCCGTTACGACTTCAAATGACGTATTATTAAGATAGTCACGAAGTGTGTCCGTTAGTGCCAATTTAAACGCGAGGAACACCAGTCTATGTGCAGGATAATTCCTATTACTTGGTCTTAAACCTCGACTTGCATAGGCTATGACGCAATCTTTTCCGTCATGGTTTTGGTATAGAACAGCTCCAAGTCCTAGGCCGATGGAGTCAGTATGTAACTTAAAAGGTAAGTCATAATTAGCAGTGGCAAGTATAGGGGGTTCTGAAAGTTTCTGTTTCAGCGTATAAAATGCTAATTCCTGCTGATCACCGCAAATCAAAGGTGTTGCCTGTTTGCATTTCTTCTTCCTCCGACAACCTCGTTTGATCTTGTTCAGAGCGTGATCTTCGAATAAAATGTTTAGAGGATTTGTTACCTTTGCGAAGTATTTTACAAAACGACGGTAGTACCCTGCAAAGCCAAGAAAAGACCGCACCGCCTTAACATTTCTAGGGGTTGGCCAGTTCTTTATTACTTCGGTCTTCGCAGGATCTGCTTCAATACCTTTTTGTGATAAAACATGCCCTAGAAAAGAAAAAGACGACTTGGAAAACTCGCACTTCGAGGGTTTGAGCTTTAGGTTGTGAGTAGCTAGTCGATTGCAAACACATTCTATGCGCTCTATGTGCTCTTCAAATGTTCTGGAGAAAATAAGGATGTCGTCTATGAATATTAGACATTCTTTCAGTAGTAAATCGCCCATACATTTCTCCGTAAGACGTTGAAATGTGGCTGGGGCATTACAAAGTTCAAAACTCATCCTATTGCACTCGTAAAATCCGAGATTACAAACAGAAAATGCTGTTTTGTGTTTGTCTTCTTCCTCTACTTCTATCTGCCAATAAGACGAACGGAGATCCAATTTTGAAAAATATTTCACTCCGTACAGGACATCGACTGCGTCGTCAAAAGGAGGTAACATAAACGCATCCTTCCTCGTCCCGTTGTTTTATTTTCTGTAGTCAATGCAAAACCGGAGCAAGTTATCTTTTTTGCGGACAATAACAACATTGGAAGAGTAGGGACTATCAGACTCGGAATAACACCACAATCTAACATTTCCCGCAAGTGTTGTCTGACCTCCTCATACATTGCTGGGGGGAGTTTGCCGATAGGGGTCCTTAAATGGGATATCATCGTCAAGTACGATTCTATGCTTGACTAAATCAGTACGTCCGATATCGGTGGTACCTGTTGAAAAAACATGTTTTCATTTACCAATGACTGTCTTCAAACGAAAGAGTTGTTCGAGCGAAGGTTGTCACTCTCTATAAACGCACCAATTTCGTCAGCAACTTTTGATAGATTATCAGACTGGCTTCCCTTACCATCCGACTTTAGACATGAAGTTAGGTTATCAACCACATTTACTTCATTTAAATGACAAATAAGAGACTTAGGACGAATATAAATTGGTTTCGCAGTAATATTACATATATGCACAGGCACCTTAACACAATTTCCTGTTGCTGGTAGTTTGACAACATGTGGTTTCGCAATGAAGCCAGTAGTCGAATCTATACAGTTTTCGGTTACAACGGACCCAGCAAGATTATTGCAACCGCGGGTAATACCATTTTCAATGGCAGTTATTAGAATGCCTTCAAGTCTACAACCGAAAGAAGTAACGCCTTCCGTAGAATTCTGAGATGAGTTAAAGAACTCCTGCAATACCATTCCTTTGGAAGGTACATCGCCAAACATAACGTCAAGCTTACAATGAATATCATCTACAGATGCCTTCTTTCCAAATGAAACAAGAATCTTCCTAGCCGTACCTCTAAGGGAACGTCTCATTGCCTGCACCAGTTGGCTGGAAATTTCCTGGTCATTGATAAGTCTGCTAGGAGTAGAAGTCAACGGTTCAACTCTGTACTTCTTCCGTAAAATAGCTATCCTCGCCTCCTCTGTCAAATCCACCTTGGCTGCCTAACTATCTGATGAAGAAGCCATCGCTAATCACTGTACAATCTGATCTAAGTATATGGGAATGTGAAACAAACAAGTTTGTCACTGCTTTTCACTAAGTCACTATTGCTAAAATAACTAACAATAGGCATACAATGTAGGTAACTATAATCTCAATCGTCGCTTGTGTTGATAAACACAATCAATTTACATAAAGCTATGGTGTAAATGAGGCTAAGAGTTTTCACACAATATTCGTAATTAAGGGAGTAAAGGATCACTCCATTAAAAAGGGTCACACACTGGTAAAGAGTCAGTTGTGTCTCTTTACACTGAAATTAAGCACAAATTGGTTACAACTAGGTAATATGCACAATATGAGTAATATGCAAAATATGGGTAATATGCACAATATGGGTAATATGCACAATATTTGGATAAATCACCTGGGGTAAATGCAAACACTCTGCACGATTCCAAAGCCCTTTACATTTAAAGTCGCTTAAAATAAAGCACAAACTATGGCGAGTAATTTGAAATACACCTTTTCAGGTTTAAAGGTCAGATTTACCCGAGTCACGTATACACTACCGTACCTCTGTTGTAAATATAGTTAGTCAACCGGAACCTTATCTTACAAAGTATAACTGCATAGGGTACACATCTACACAAATAAATCAATACCTCAGTAAACTATAAACAATTACTACCGTATCTTCTAAGTTTAAACGAGAACTGCTGCTACATTTTCACTTCGATCATATTCCGTGTAAATATAGTAACTAAAGTAACTAATTAAACATGTTATTAATGAATGTTTACAGTCTACCGTTGAAACATATGGGATCATCCTGCAACAGGAAATTTGCGAAAGAAAACTTTAATATTAGCTTATCTAAGCTTACCCTTATCGGTAACCGACAGGTTGATGTGGCAACGTCCTTACTGTAGCTACCTTAGAAGGCTAGACATTTGAGTCTGATGAAATACCTGTAAATGCCTGAAAATTTGTTTCACTCTCACAACATTTCACAAATCATGTATTGCAGTGCAGGTGAAAGTAAAGTGAACGAAAGATGTAACATATGCGAAGTGAGGGAAATAATTAAAGCACAGAGCAGGAAACATGCAGCTGAGAAAATAAGAAGAAAGACAAAAAATAACGTACTGAACGTAAAAATTAAGACTTATATATCCTGATAGAAGATTGTTGAACAATAATACAGCATTTATCTATAAGAAAAAAACCAAACATGATCATGGTTTTATCGTTTGATATTGGTCAAGTTCGTTCAAAGGCAGGTACTAAACAAACATAGGACACATATTGCCGTGTTTGCAAGAATACCTAATATTGTACGATTTATATAAGCGTCATTCGCATTCAAACCATGATTTTGAAGGGTTTTTCTTTTACACCACAAGGCATATACATATTAATACATACATTGTCACTATTATATTCCAATCCTTATTTACAAAACTAACACTGTTCACAAAACATACAGAAAAAATACTGTGTACCAAAACAACACTGATACGGCAGTAGTTCTAGGATATGTTGAAATGCGTCGAATCCGACGCTGACATCTAGTAGAACGTGTTATCGCAATACTAATAATGCGCTACAAAAACTCAGATCCAAGTAGGTAAATTGCCATGGCTAGTGATGGATCCATATCCTGACTCCTTTTGGCACGACAGTCTCGTCGTGGTCGCTATTTTAACCCAGATCAAGGGGATTTAAAAACAATACTCCTTGGTGGGTTGCATAATTTTACTGTCGTGCTTGATAATATACAAATGGAGTCTGTAATGAAATATAGAATGAATAAAGTGATGGATATAACAAGTTGAATTCTAAATACAATTATCATTAACAGAAAAGGAGCAAGCGAATATAAACATATATAATAACAATATTAAAAAAAGACACGTACCAGGATAGTCGAGTTTGATAGAGTATTAGAGTATTGAGTATAGAGAAAAGTAAAGCTCTCCACATATCATTCCTCGTCCTTTCGGGATTCACATAATAATGTCCAAGTGTATGAAAGAGAGTGGGAAAAAAGGGATTATGTTAGGTGATATCTGCTTACTAACATTCACTGATTCTCACTGTAATAATAAAAGCCTAGCTAATTATGCATGAGCAGTGTACATGTAGGAAAATGCTCCCCACATGTACCTTGGTTACATACTCCCCTGCAAAGTAACATGGCTCCTGACATTTCGTCATTCTTCCTTCTAGAAAGACATAATTATTATTAGTTCAAATGAAATACATGAATTACAAAGACTACTTTACCTGAAATTACAAAAGCTACTTACCTAACATGAAAAACTTGATTTACAAAACTACAACTTACAAATCCAGTTAAAAAACATTCTAAACAAAATGCAAATTATGCATGTGCAGTGTACATGTACATATTTTCAAACCTGTTTGCTTTAAAGACTACAGATGGAAAAACGTTATATTCTAAAGAACGTAATTTGATTTTTAAAACAAAGTTGTTTACATTTTTTCCGACAATACTTTCAAATTTCATATGGGACATGCAGTACTGCTTAAATTTATCGATACCACAAGTTAAAGTTCAATTAATCTGTATACAGAGTAACAGAATAGCTTGAATCATTGACATATCTATATGTTAACCCTTTCCCACCTATATACGCATTTTGGTGCATCTACAGCAGACGGTTTTGAAAACATAGTGAAACTGCTCGGGGGGGGGGGGTGGGGTGGGGGGAAGACGATAACCAATTGATAAGCAATAGCTGTCCGTAAGACAGCGCGCTCGACTAATCCACCGCTTCTTAGCTACTGAAATATGGACTCTTATGTAGTTGCATGCAACACATTAACCAGAATTTCTAAAAGGGTGATAATTTGCATTATATGCAGGATAGAGTTATTTTAGATTACTAATTAAATAGGTATGATGGTTGGAAAAGGTTGTTTAAAGATTCAATGCAATGCTTCAAGTACCTACTAAGATATGGACTCTTAATGTAGTTGCAGGCAACACTTTAAGCATAATTTTTAAGTAAAAACGGGGACATAATTTGCATTATATGCTGGATAGAGTTATACTACAAGATTCTGTACACAGGTGTGTGGTTTGCATGCAAAACCTTAACCAATGTGTGACGTGGACGCCAACGCTCTCATATTCTCCGAACAGTCGAGCTAAAAATCCATTGCATTTGTTATAACAAAATATTTTAGCTCGGCATGTGTGCTGGACTTAGTACAAATTATTCACATAATTATCAACACGTGTTCTCTCATCTCTATAATTATCTAACAAAATGTATATTAACTTCTGCATAGCCTCAATGAAGTCTAATTACACACGGTTCAAATAGTGTACAAATAGTTGGCAGGTAATATTAAATACGAAGAGCTAAAATTTGAAAAACTGATATTGCCCCTGGCTAATTCACACATGTAGACTTTGTCTCACTTTGCCAACTTTTTTTCATCCCCAAATTCTTACCTAAAAACCAAAGGTTGGTAAAGTGAGATGACACCATTACAAATGACTAGTACATACTGAAATATATTCATCAATAGCTATGAAACGATTTAAAATGGTGGTATATTATCAAATTGCAGATGCTTAATCCATTACTAAAATGTTGAAAACGGTATATATTTATTTTTTGCCAATTATCGTTTGTGTGAGTTCTGCCTTGGACGAAACATACAAATGATGATTGAATTCCATTTCCTGATGGTATGTCCTGTGTATGATGAGTGGAGAACTTGGAGACTTCAACGAGAAATGGAAATCATTATATCCAACAATATAATTATTCAAAGCAATAATGGCTGAACCCAGATAGATATGTGAACAATCTTACGAAACATTTGGTCATTTAAAATCAGAAGGTTAGATTATACGGAAGATATTATAGCTTAGCAATATATGTTTTCAATTATTGTGATATTATAATAAATTTCTGTTATAAGTATTTGTTTATGTTTGGTAAATTGTTACTATTTAGCCAGAAGCCTTGTTAACATTTACTACTACTATTGGGTAACTACATGTATTTATTCATTGATTAAGCTAAACACATGCGAATCCTTTTCTCAATGCAACACATTGGCGAACAACTTTGAAAACAAATGGACCAACACATTAGAAACGTTCAATTTCTGAACGTCATTTCATTGAAAAGAGATGAACGCCTTATATTGTGAAAGGAGGTATGTAATGAACATAATGAACAAGTTCCCCTTTGTCTCTTTCAAAATATGTGTGTGCTGCTTATAATCGCATACAGATCATTATTCATATTTGAACATCTTCACTGTTATGTCACTCATATGAACTTATTATGTATATGTAGATTTGTATAATGGGCAAGATGCCTAAATTACTGAATAAACAAATTACTTTGTGTTGCATTGTATTACTTCATATGCATTTTTAATTAATGAATGGGAATTTGGATTTTTTTCCGAAATATGTTTGGAGAAAACAGATGCAGTAAAATTCAAAGACATCGTGGGAGACGGAATAATTGTAAAAAATGATATTTTCCGTTTTCCACCAAGTTTTTTAATTTTACTACATATGTAACCGTTACTAACAAGAATTCTTCTAATACCTTTAACTATACACTATTAAAAAAATCGATTGGCAATCTATATGTCTGTTAATAAGAATGAATGTATAATATTCTTAAACAGAATATAGAATTACTTTATGACAAAACAGAAATGAAATGTCTTAAAATATACTACTGAATATTCTTTCGTTCTAGAAAGTCAAACAGAGATGACTCTCTACTGCTATCGAATCTTATTCCTTTTTTCCAAATCATATTCTTGACATTGCATCTTTGGTTTCAAATGACAGTTTTCTTAAGAACGATACTTTTATTTATATCATAATGAAAATGTCCATCAGTGTCACACTTTTAAATGGATGCACACGATATTTCATTCCATATACATGCTATTAAGGGCAGTTTTTAAATATCCCCAAAAGAGTACGTTTCGGTGAAAATATTGCCAGCACTCTACACCAGTCTAACTCTTGAACCTCGTGACTGCCAAAAAAAGGGAAGCAACTCCCAACCAAATATATATTCTTCACCACCTTCCATGTCAATAATCTGTGCAAATATTCAAACACATTAGTGCGTTCATTTAACATGTGGCGTTGGCTAACTGTAGTTAAATCGTCAATTATATTTCTTTCACATCTATACATACGATATACGAACATAAAATGTATGCAATATTCACAAAATTATTGTGTGGCTACTGTAAGTTAAAGCACTGTTTAACTGAACGCACGCGGTCAGAACTAGAAATGAAAAGTGTTTACAAGATGTTTTACACCGCTTAAGACATCATTGGCGTTATATCACTGCTTTTCTTTGATACAAAAACATTCATATTTCTGGTCCAACCTACCAAAACAACTTTAAAAACCGAAGGACGGATTTGATGTCTTACTGATTATCTGTGATAGGATTATTTTGAAGGTAAATTTGCGAACAAATAACGGGGCTACATTTCTGATTGTTGGCAAAAAAATATCCTTAAGTCCAAACTACATGTATACTCAAATTGAAGGCTCTTGCTAGACTGTGTTGTTGCAAATGTTATAGGACCTCAATTCATAAGACGCGCCTCAATTTTATAACTCGAAATTTAATATCGAACCTTGACTGCATTTTTAGTTTAGACAATTTGAGTGTAATAGGACCTCATGCTTGATTGAAACTATTATGGGAAAACAAAATGTGTAATGGCTTTATTTTCCTCACTAAATTTTCAATAGACGTCTGCTGTTAAAAGGCGTCAGATAGCAGGGCTTAATTCGTGATTACTTTTTTCATATTTCTACAACGATTTTAAAAGGTGTCAGCTATCGTCTGTTTCATGGAATAGGTTCACTATATCGATAGCTTACCACGACACTGGCATTTTTATTGCAGCTGTTCACATCTCCTGACATCACAAACGTGTCAAAAATACTTGAATATTCTTCCCGGACATTCCCACAATGAACAGTTCACAATTATCCTCCAGGTAAGGGGAAGGGCGGACGAGATACATTGTACTCGAAATATTCCCTGTCGCTGACGACACTAGTCGACAACATCCTGAAAATAGATACACTTGTTGATTTGAAAATTTGTAGGTAGGAATACATGTTTCGGTCGCGAATATGAAAGAATAAACAATTCATATTAAATAAATTAACATATTACTTACTGCACGAAAATGTACACACATGTTTCATGATAAACACTTTCCCAAGTACAACATGATAAACATGTTCGCTAGTACAAAAAGTCAGCAGCAGACGCCCTTGAAACCATCCGGCGAGAATAATTACTGCACAGAGTTAAAAACATTGTTACAAAAGTAGAAATTACTCATCAACAGCAATTTCTCCTTTTGCCAAAGTGTTTTCAAACGTCATCTGCTGCGAATGCGAACAACTGCGTCTTCAAATGTAAAAGGGTTAAGACAATCGTATCAGAATGAGAAAAGTCGTATTTCAAAATAGGAGAAATAATTCGACAATATTGACCCGTGTCTGACCATTTGTTTTACTTTGTATATCTTCATGAAATGCATGTTTGTTCATCAAATGTCCGTACTGTTTTATAAATCCACGTGTTGATATAAATTAAAGGAAAAACGTGTGATGAGATAAATATGAGGAAAACATGTGGTGCGATTATAAGAGCAAAACATGTGGTGAGATAAATATTAGATAAACATGTTCTGGGGAATCATGTGATGAAATAAGTATGAGAACAACACATGATGACATAAATATGAGGACAACACGTGGATAAATGTCAGGAAAACACGTGGTGCGATAAGCATGAGGAAAGACGTGTTGAGATAAATATGAGAAAAACACCTGGTGAGATTAATATGAGGAAAACACGTGGTGGGATACATATGAGGCATCACGTGATGAGATAAACATGAGGAAAACACGAGTTGAGATAGTCTGGAGTTCCTTCCCTTATTACTATGTAAAGGAGTCAGGCACAAACCAAATAATGTCAGACGCGATGGACTAATATCTAAATTTCCTATGTGTGTTGATCATCTGAATAATACTTCATTTATCCTATTAAAATAAGGCCATAACTTGATTCATTGAATTTATTTTATGATGCTATGTTCTGTTTTGAAGACAATAATTTGTTATCGAGTAGTATACTTTTCAAATAAATGAAAATGTATTTGAATTTCAGATACACAGGATCTCATTAGAAATAAATGTTTTTAGCTTATGGGATACGTGTATATCATTTAAATGTTAAATGTTTCCTTTATTATAAGTTTTAGTTGTCCCATATTTAAGCAATATAGGCTCTATTTTGAACAATTTACTATAAAACATTAAAATGTTAACTGTTTGTTTGATTTCCAAAGTCAAATGATTTCTGAATTTCTATTGTCAATTGAAATTACTGGATATCAAGCCATTCCCACTTTAAACTTTATATCAAATGTTCCTGCAGTTTAGACCCAGATCAGCCTGCAAGGATAATGCTGATCAAGTCTTCAAAATCTACAGTGTACACCTGACACATTCCAACATACAACACATTTTACAGAAGACGACTGAAAACATCTTGAAGATCTCTAGAAATGCCAGTATAATTACTGTAAAAAGTCAAAATGCGTCTATATTTCACTTAGTGAGAAATCCAACTTGTACATGTTGTCATGCACAGGCTCATATCATGTATAAAACATGTACAATAAAATGTGTGGCACTCAAAAACATCATATATTTAAAAAAAATAATGAATAGATTATGGAATTTCAATCTGCTTAAACTGAACACACATAGAAGGTGAAGAAGCATGGAGTTAATGGTCAAAGCCTTAACATGAATTACGATAATATTATTAATTTCTGACTATGTACTAAACTAGAGTTATAGCATATTTTATTGGACATGTGAAACAAGTTTAGATTCAGATCACATATGTGTATTCTGATCATGATCTGTTTGGGTGGCTAATATATATAGTTTGTTTAAGTGAACAAAATAGATCCATATTCGGGTGTGAATGGACTAGTTGCAGTAATTCAGAGCCAGATGAGTCTACACACCTGTGTATTATATAAATAGTATGATCATGATCTACAGTGTTCACCTTGTGAACAGAAATACTCTGATAAAGCCAAACGTTCATATACTGAGCAGATAGTACATTTAGTTATGACCATGCAGAAAGTTATTTAAGTTGTTTCTATTCATTCACAGCTATTGCAAAGAGGTAGGGAGGACTGGCAGATGGCAGATCAAGTGGTGAAGCTGATGCCATTTTATACAAAGCTGACGTTGGGCTTCCTAGTATGAGAAACGATATGAAGGAATATTGTCTTAATAATGATACATGCCGGCGGAGAACAATAAATAGTTACTTTGGTTTTGAAACTGTTAACACACCACATAACTGCTGTGATGTTTGTACACAACACCCTGGAATTGAATGGGATTTCAATAATTGTGCTTTGAAGTAGAATGTCTCACTTCACATAGTTAGAAAACATCTGTCTCAAACCTTTACCTCATTTAGACCATTTCTGACAACTTTTGAAAACATTGTGATAAAAGATGAAATTGTTCATTATGAGTTATTTCTCCTTTTGCCACAATGTTTCAACTTTCTTCAGTAATTAAACACAACTAATTATGTTGTAGAAGGGGAAGGGTTAAAGAGAATATTTGCTTATTTAGTATTTTAAGTTTATTTCAGCTTAAAAGTAACAGAAAATGTGTTGATTTTGGAGAAAGATTGAATTTGATTTCACGCAGTGATATCAGAAACCTAGACTATGTTTTCACCTTCAAGTGGCTACTAGTGAAAATATAGCCTAAATTTCTTTGATCATGATTGAAAAAATTCAATCTTGCACTGAAATAAAAAAATATATATTTCTTTTATGCTTAAATTAAATTTAAATATCAAATATATGTTTATTGAAAACAATGTGACACCATCATCATCTTTATGTCTTTAACCATTTAGACCAGGCTTAGCAATGTTGAGTATTTTTTAAAACACAAATGGGATCCAACATCAAAAGCAGTGAAATTGTTATAAAATAAACTGATTGAAATATACTACCATAATTATAATAAGAGAGCTACTTAATTTCAAAATTTGAAACTCTTTATGTGATACCAGTAACAACTATTTTCCAAAATTAATGTTATCCATAATTTTTTCCAAATTGGTCTGCTGTAGATTTCTTGTATGTGTTTCTTAACCCCTTTCCTCATATATGCGCTTTCTTGCTCCTCTACAGCAGACGGCTTTTTGAAAACATAGTAACAAAAGAAGAAATTGCTCCGGAGTTTTCGGAGGATCTTTTGCATAACTGTGGTCTGGTGCTGACATCCATGCATCAGTAATGATCTGAAACCCTGGTATCTTGTCTCCTTTCTTGTAGTATGAGTGATCCATCTTATAAAATAATTTTATAAAGATATTATACATCATCCAATTCATTGAATAGCAGAAACATTTCTACAATTGCATTTTAAATATCAATAAACATGTCAATTATAGTCATGTTTGACGAAAGAGAATCGACAAATGATAAATCAAAAATATTTACTTGATATCTTGGCTACTAAATACGTTAGACAGCAGACCATGTATATATAAATGGAAAAAGGCAAAGATTAATTTCTAGTTGATTAAGAAGTTTACAACACTATAGCTAAGGAGCATCACACAATATTAGTAGTTTCATCACGAAGATGAAATGTCAAAGTAAACCACACAGGACATTAATGCAAACCTTGTTTTATAAAGTATCCGAAATTATTCAACTATCCGAACACTCCTCGATTTATAATTGGTCAAAAACAAACGTTACATCTTCTTACAGAGAGCAATCATCACCCGTAAATATCCATTATAAGTGTATTATATTAATTAATAAAGGAATAGCTTATTGAAATAATTACCTTTAAATTGTATACATCGGAGGTATATCATCGCCGGATGCCATTTTTTCGGTTGTGCCAGACTTATCAATATAGGAAGTCGGGAACAAGACTAGACTTGAGATGCATATGTATGGAACGCCACAGCTGTCTTATGTTGTGATATGTAATGTTATTATGTCTAACTTACATCTTAATTTGTCTAACGTATGCGTTAGTATGTGCACCTGCCATGTTAGTTTGTCTAACTTACATGTTATTATGTCTAACTTACATGCTATTATGTCTCACTTACATGTTATTATGTGTAACTGACATGTTATTATGTCCAAATGTCATGTTTTTATGTCCGTCTGATATGCTATTCTGTCTAACTAGCATGTTATTATGTCAAACTGGCATGTTATTATGTCAAACTGATATATTATTATGTCTCTTCGGCATGTTATTATGTCTATCATACACGTTATTATGTCTACATTATGTCTTATTATGTAAAACTAACATGTTACTGTTATGTCTAACTGTCATGCTATTATGTCTAATCAATGTGTTTTGATGTAAAATGTACACGTTATTATGTCCAGTAAACATTGTATTATGTTTACTTCACATTACATTATCTCTATTAGACCTCTTGTCCAAAATGCGTGTTATCTTGTTAGTTTATCATGTTGTGATGTCGAATTATCGTTTTGTTGAAAAAAGGCGCGACACTCCGCGCGCACTGGCCAATGCGACGGAAAAGGCGGGACTAGATGCAGTGTTACAGACGACTTTAAAACATAAAAATATGGAAATTCTCTTGAAAAGTTTGAAACAAAAAAGATAAAATGATTTCTCTTTTTGCAACAATGTTTTAAAAAATCTTCTGCTGCAGATTGGTTGAAATGCATCAGATTGTTAAGAAGGGTCTACATTAAAAATATATGAGTAAGAGTATACCCCTCGTAATGAACGATTACTAGAGCTACTTTTGCCAAATATGTTTAAACATCGTCTTCTGCAGATGCGTCAAAATACATCAGCATGTGAGAAAGGACTAGGTATTGATCTTACATTGACATTTTTAACCTTTCCTACATACGTCAAAGCAAATATATGGAAAATGTTTTTTAAATTAATTCTTACGTAGCAAAAGGGTAAAATAGGACAAAAGCAAATTCACTGGTGCACCTCTTCACATTCACAAGCCGTATTGAAATACTGAAATATGATAGCTCACATGAAGCCGATTTATAATGAGTGTATATAATCGATACTATTATCAATGGTTTTATCGCTTATTTATTTTGAAACTTTAAACTATAATACGTTTTAAAAAATTGGTCTACAAAACTGATATGGAAATCTTTAGACTGTTGAATACCTGCATATTAGAAGTCTGATTGGACTTTGTAGAAGACATCTACTGTACAGGAACAGTAATTGTAAGTTTGAATTTCTTTTGTTTCGTCTTGTAATTTATCATTGTGTACAGGGAAATACAATATAATTTGTGTTTAACGTATAGTCCATGTCATGTGGAAGAATCGGGAAAGAGGTAGAGCGTCGTCCTCACGAACCAATGGTCCCGAGCTCAAATCCCGTGATGAGCGCGTTCTTCCTTTTGATTGTTCAACAAAACCGCTTGATTATTGGTTAATTATCGAGCGTGATTAATAGTCAAATGAATACTTTCCTTCCCACATGAAGACGCATTCAGAGGTTTATAAAGAAGACGCCTTTAGAAAGGAGATATACCCATTAAGAGCAAATTCTCAGTATCCTTTTATCAGATTTGCGCTGTCCACGCAAATCAACCATAATGAATATAGAACAAGTGCAGGTTCAGATCAACTTATGATTCGTGCGAACAATTATGTGTACCTATATGTATAAGAGAGAGAGATTTATATATCATGGAAGATTACATATATATGAACAATACACTCACCGCGATCCACTCAAGGTAAAACTAACTGAAAGTATTGTGCTGCAAATTTCATACATGTATTGTTTATGGATTAGTCGCGGATCAACTACAGAAAGCAAGCAATGATTCGGTGGTGTATAGTAGAGCGTCTGCCTTGTGTGCAAGAGGTCGTGGTTTCGATCTCCGGTCGGCTTATACCAAAAATGCCCTCATTGGTGATCACAGTTGCGAGGTTAGCATTTCGACTGACTAGCTGGTGTCCGGATAAATGGACGAGTTGTACTGGTAACTTACACAGGATACGCCGTAATATATCTGTACAATTGTTGAAAGCGGCCTAAAAAACCAAACAATTAACTGAAGTAAGACAGTGTATACTATAGCGATTCATTATTTACATAAAATAGGATATATGTGCGTGAATAGATCATCATGATAACTTTTCTAAAATTCATAAAAGTAGTCATTATGTTCTTTCCACGTAAATGTATCCTATCTGATGTAAATAATATGCTACGGTTTTATTTTCATTCAACAGGTCTCAAATCACATCCGGTTAAAATATGTTACCTTCGTTAAAAGTGTTGAAGTACATGTATGTCCATGACCCGTTTATTTTGTTAACCCTTTTCCTCCACACAACATGTATACAGAAGAGGAATTCGAAAACATCTACACTAGGCAAAACTATGAACACTTCTAATAAATGAAAGTTGAATTATTGAATAAACATTGAAAACATTGTGGCACAAGGAGGAGTTACTAATTAAGTCAAAACTAAAAAAATAAATACAGATTTGCGTATTTTATAGAAGTATGAGAATGGATAGTTTATTTCATTTACCCTTTCCCACATACAACAAATCTCAAGTAGACACTCCTTATAAATGACAGTTGAATTATTAAATAAACAATGAAAACATTGTGGCATAAGGAGGAGTTACTCTATATGTCAAAACTAAACAAACCAATACCGATTTACGTCTATTTTAGAAGTATGAGTAAGGATTGTTCATTTCGTTAACACTTTCCCACATACAACAAATCTAATGTAGACGTGTTTCAATACATCCAGACTAAAGTATGGACACTCTTAATAAATTAAAGTTTAACTATTGAATAAAATCGTGAGCACATTCTACGCTTGCTATAATGTTTTCAAAAGTCGTCTGCTTTATATTCAACAAAACGTGTCAGTATGTGGGTTGGGGTTAAACTATTATCTCGCTAAATATCTACAACGAATATCGTACACACTTGTTGTTCTGTTGCGCACAAATTGGTATTGTTCGAGAACTAGTAACAATAACAGCTCTCATATTGGTACGTAGATGTCTTTCAATGTCGACTGCTTTCTTGTTGTTTGCGTGAAATGATTAATACAGTTGGCGGTACGCCGTATCATTTTATTTATCGAAAGAAACTGTACTATTATTAATCATATTCCGTGTTATACAGTAATTTGACAATCAAGGTTATAGTACGAATTTAAATATTTTAGGGACGATAACGTCGATTATAGCTATTTAAACCCTCTACTAAGTCATTAATGACTCGCCTTAACACACACACTTCCTGTCAGAAACATTAACAAAGAAATAGGACACTACTGTAGCTTCGGGTTTTGTTTATCCTCTCACTATTTTTTGTTTCAAAGATACTTGCTCCTAACATAAAAATGCAATTACAAAAACTATTGTTATACTTGCACATTTTTAAGAGGGATTACACGAGCCAATCTCATAGAGTTCCATCAATTAGCTAAATAATGAAATTAGTTCGTTAGAAAATGTTAGTATGTGCATGCGGACGTTAAAGAGAACAGTGCAATAACAGCTGGGTAGTGACCACGCTTCATTTAGGTTAAGATGTTTTAACCTGCATAGAATATTTTTAATTTGTTTGAGACTGTAACGTATTTAAAAGTATTACAAATATTCTAAATAAACATAACAACATTCTGATAGCCAGTAGAGTGGTGAGACACTCATTGGCTTCGTGCTCCTTTTTCCGTTGTCACAGCTTTATTGAATTGTGAATGTTTAAATACAAACACTTCAAATATCATTCTAAAACGTCATTGAACACCACCTGCCTAGATGATTAATGTTTTTTTGACACAAGGCCTCTTACTGAATTGTAACAATTAACCCCACTACCTGCATTATATTATATCTTTGGTGTCTGAAGAATAAATGTAACATCTACAAATGTATAGAGATGATAACATCCTGAACTTTTTTTCCTTCTCGAACAAACTTTACAAAGGTCGATTGCTGTAAAAGGCAAAATACTTCCAGTTTAAGTATGCAATTATTCAAGCATATAAGGCCATCGGCACATAACACAGCATACATTTACAAATCCAGGTGTATACAATAGTGACATATTGTTTAAATAGTAAAGGATTGTAATTTAATACAAAATGAAATATTTGATTATGTTTTCAATATTCTTTTAAATTCGATATACACTTATCCTTATATAAACAGCTTCAATACTGATTTGGAAACTTAATCTCAATATACCTTAATCTCCACTGTCTATTCAGGTTTGTTAAATTTTCCTATGCTGTTTTGTTATTTGACGAATTTTGTAATAATAATTATCAAATGTGTAGATTGACAGATAAGATGGATAATCTTACAGAAAATAAGAATATGTTGTTTTCCTTTTTAATAGAGTTCTTATGAATGGAGAGGAATTGCCCGAAAAAAGCAAATTCGACCTTTCAGGATTTACCTATAGGTCGAGATTAAATGCCACGTTTCATTGTTCCAATGTCGTATGAAACCAGACGATTCTTTATATTGAATCTAGTTAAGGGTAAACAGATAGCATGACATACAAAAAGGTTTCGTATGATCAACACAGGTACAAATAATGTCTCGTTTTCTAAATAAGGCTAAAAACCACACTTCATTTTCCTATTTCGTTAAAGAGATATCATTATATATTACAAAGTTATACATGATCTTCACATGTATAAATAACGGATTAAGATGTAGAACTAGAAATTGTTGTGTTTATGAGATAATCGTTTATACAAAGAGATTGCTTTTTCATTTATATTTTCCGTTTCGTTGACAAAATAGACTAGACATCGAACCTGACGCAAAGTTTTCCCGACACTGCTCGTTATTATTGAACATACATATGTTGTATATATAACTTAACAATATTGACCTGAACCAAACGTTTATGCATACGAATATTAAATGTTAAACCTTATACAAGTACTAATATGTCAAAATAATTAAGTATCGGAGTAGATTATCATCTACTGACAGTATCGTACGCAGAAAGGTGTACACAAATGATGTTACAGAATGTAATAAGGGTCAATTCATCTGGGTAAAAAATGTAAAAATGTTGTGGCTAACTATGTTAAGGATGTCTTAAAACAAAGATCTAACATAAGATGAATCTAATTGTCACCTAAAACAGTGCTTGCTTTTTATTTACTTTTCTTTAAAATAACGTCATTGATTTGTTTTTTGTCCTCAATAACTGGAAGTAAACAACCTGTTTTCTTTATCTTTTCCGCTTGTTTCATGTTTTCATGTGATGTATTGTATAGTTTGCATTTTAATATTGATTGTATGGCGATGTACTTTGCACGGGCAAAAAGAAATAAACAATGTTCTGTGTTGTTCTGTTTAAATATTCATCAAGTTTGTAATTAAGTTTTAATATCCATGATTAGTTAAACTAAGCACAGTTTAAACATTATATGTGTTATGATAATATGTACCTATATACGAAGCTCACGGTCAGGTTATAATTGTCAAGTAAAACAATAGAAACAACACATACTGTTTCGCCTGGATCCACATCCACCACAGAAGGTTTTACAGAGTTAGGAATCTTAATCAAAATGACAGTCTCACGCTGTATTGGTCTACCATCAGTAATCTACCTTACAGAAGGGAACGGACTCGCTTGTTTTGGTCTATCATCAGTAATGTACATTACATAAAGGGACGGACTCGCTTGTTTTAGGTGTATCATCAGTAATTTACCTTACACAAGGGATGTACTCGCTTGTTTTAGGTCTATCATCAGTAATCTACCTTACACAAAGGGACGGACTCGCTTGTTTTAGGTCTATCATCTGTTATGAACCTTCATTAAAAGAACATCCTCGCGCTTGTTTGGTCAATCATCATTAAAGAATCTTAATTAAAGGAAATAACTCGCTCTGTTTTCTTCGTCTACCATCAGTAAAGTACCTCAATCACAAGGGAAACATGCAGATCATTTGAAAATAACAAACAAGTTATACAAATATTTGATAATGTCAATTCAGATCAATACATTTGACAACGGTCGTATACGCAAAGCAAAGTGCATGTAGTTTGGTCTGATTTAAACTAGATTAAACATGAGAAAAACACAATTTTACATTATGGTTTTAGATTAGATGAAAGGTTAAAACAGTTACGTATAATTATAATGATCAAAGTACGAGTAGTCTAGTCTGACGTTAAAATTACATATGAAGGCTGTAACTCAAACAGTGTTATACGGAAGACTCTTGAAGCTTTCTTAGACTTATTGACACATAATGTACGAGCTGATCTGGATAATTCACTGTCTGTAAAAGCCTCAATGTATGTTTTATTACTGCAATATATACACTGATGACTAATAGCGTAATCAATACAATACAATACAATAGTTGATTTGCCTAATCGAAGACCCGGGAGTATCCGACGATAGTCGTCCTCTGCATTGTTGTGTCTCTTATATCAATAGGAAGCAAAGAATACTATTAATTAATACTATTTTGATAAAAACCAATGGGGATAACAATAGTTGAAAAAGGGTTTACACAGAAATTAAAATTACTTTTTCAAAATGATAGATAATGTTAATTCTAACAGGACAATCAATTTCGTAAATATTAATTGTTAACATTGGAAGAATGAAATAGTTAGAAATGAGTAACTATGCATATTTTAAACTTAAGTCTATTTATATTTGTGTTTAGTATTTTTAGATAAAATCACCATGTTTATAAAAGATATAAAATCTGGCAATTTCTTGGCAAAATCGTACATATCACTCAAATCAACCGCTATATACATGTATATCATAACATATGTCTATGCATGCGAACAGTTCTGCGTTCATCAATCGTTTGGCATTTGCGCCAAGTGTAGATCCTGGTCATTGAGCGCCTCTGTGCAGTCTCATCTGACATTTTAAAATTTTGTTAGTCATAAACGGTTTTACAATTATTTTGACAATACCTTTGGTTATTAAGAATGAAAGCGCATGCAGATCTTTTTCCACACGAGTGCTAATTACATTAACGGTTGTCTTTCGATCAAATATTATCATTATGGGCCTTTTGTTATATAAAAATAGCATTATTTAAAAGCCCTTGTCCAATAAAGAAAAACAAGAACATATGCTTTATTCAACCATTACCATCCTCAGCGCATGTTATAAGTACTTAGAAAAGTATAATTGAAGGCAACCATAAAAGTACAAATAGCTCCATTACTCCATATAAACTTGTTATTTGAAATCATATTAAACTCTGTATGCAACACTTTAGATGATGAAAGCACTCCTGTAAAGTGTCATGAATGTAATTTAGATATAATTGGTGTAATGTGCGGCACACCTTCTCACTCATTGAAATTATTCTAACAAAGTCAAGAGTCATTACTCTGCTGGAACGTGACGTCAGCAAAAACAAGCCACCAGGTATACTTTCAAGACTGTAAGTAATAAACTTTTATATAAATAAGATATATGGACCAACAATTGTCAACATTGTATTAGACAATTTTACCTAAGTCAAGGACACTAACTCTACTAAAACTTGGCTGATACAAATTCTGGAAATAGCCATGACCCTACTCAAATATGTTTGGGACACTATATTGTTTATTTAAACTAAGTTAAGAGTTATAACTCTTCTGAAATAATGTTTCACCAAAATCAAAACCCAAGGTCGACATTTTCAAATGCTGACAAATATAACTGTTTTAAAAGTTCTGTGACTGATACTAAAATAATACTCGACAAATATTCGACACAAATAATCAAATCTAAAATCTGATGATATCGAAATCGGGATCATAACTTTGCGGAACATGAGTTTCTAATAACCAGAAACTTCAACCTCATTAAAACATGACATAAACTTCTCTCGCTTTTATCTAAATCTGATGACTGTACGGGTCGGCTTAGATTGACCTTTGCGTAAACCAATCAAACCGTCGCCTACAAACTCGTTAAGATGAAAACAGGCAAGATAAACCATATAAATAAATGATATAGAGAAGCGTTGATTGTCGAATTTTCCAATTGTTTAAAACCGAGCATAGGTTGTATCGTGGGATTGTATTCGACAAAAAAATCCGATACGTGGTCATGAGTATTACAGAGTATAGGGTTCTTTCGATATGGCCTGTTATGGAGTGTTTAATCGGTTCCGATATGGCTGATCCCCATAATTACAGGCCGATCACTATCTTGAGCTGTATAGGCAAACTATTTACTGCTTTTTTAAATAACAGATTATCAGTTGTGTTAGAAAGTAACAATTCGCTGAATGAAAATCAAGCAGGATTTACGAAAAACGACTGATCACATCTTTGTCCTACACACGCTTGCAGAAATTTGTAAACGCGAAAATATGGATTTTTGCCTTTTGTTTATTTCCAGAAGGCTTTTGATTCGGTATGGCGTGCCGGGTTGTGGAGTAAACTGCTAAGCTATAATATAAAAGGCAAAATGTTTGATATTCGTTAAAAACATGTATATTGGTACAAAATCCTGCATATCAATTAATGCTAACATATCGTAATTTCCTCCCTGTTTTAATACGCCAAGGTGAAAACCTCTCACCTCTTTTACTTTCTTTAATTTATTTTCACTGATTACACCAAAAACAATAACAACTACAGCTGGTTAATGCACTTTAAGTCAATATTTGATGAATGCGGCTTAAGCTACATTTGGATCAATCAAAATTTTACCGGAAGTAAAAACATTCTCTTAAATAAATTCGACACTTGTTTCAACAGCAGTACACAAAGAATTGGCATAGCTCTAGTATTGACTCATCTAAGTTTTCTAATCACCGTATATATTAAACGGAACACAAATGTGAACAATACTTGAATATACTATCGCCCTTTTACTCACATGTTTTTTGTAAATTTTAGAATGTGCAATAATTATCTCTTAATCGAAAAACTTCTGTGGTCTAATATAAATCATCACGAGAGAATTTGTAGAATATGCTAATTGTTTCAATGCGCATATTTCAACAATTCCCGAAAAAAACTTATACCTGGAAAGTCTATTGAAAAAAAAAAATCTTCAAAGTTTCGATTCACTCATGAATGAGAATGAAGAAGATATCCTGTTTAAACTTAATTAATATTATTTGATGATATGTTCAACAATCACCAGGCCATACTCCATATTCTCTCCCCCCCCCTCTCTCTTTTAACTCTTAATTGTATTATTTAACTACTCCATAGTCTGGTTTTCTTTTTGTTTATATATATATATATATATATATATATATATAAATATAAGCCAATACTACCATAATTAAAGACTATACTTCAGTTGCGCCGAATATAAAACCTGACAATAATTACTGTAAAGTGTCATCACCTTAACATAAATATGACTTCAGACATGTACGACACACAACTTTCACGCACTATAAGCTTATTTTAACCAAGTCAATGGCAATTAATCTGTTTAAGCTTCGTTTTTGTGAAAGGAACAACCCTAGTGAAACAGCTTCATATGTTGACAAACATGTCTGAAGATATGCACGAAACAAAGTGTCCTCACTTTATAAGCAAAATCTAATTCAGTAGCCATAACTCATAGCATAACCGAATATGCACAATATCGCATGCCTAACAAACACTCCTTCTATATAGGAATGAGGAGAGACAGAGACAGATACAGAGCCAGATAGAGGGAGATAGAGAGAGGTAGAGAAACAGAGAGAGAGGGAGAGAAAGAAAGATTCATCGAGGCATACATATAGAGACATTGACAGAGATACAGAGATATACAGAGAGAGAATGAGAGATAGAGAGAAAGGGAATATAGGAAGAGAGAGAGAGAGAGAGAGAGAGAGAGAGAGAGAGACAGACAGAGAGAGAGACAGACAGACAGAAAGAGAGAGAGAGAGAGACACATAAAAACACACTTTAAGAGAGACAGTGACAGAGATACAGAGAGAGAATGAGAGACAGAGATGCAGAGAAAGAGGAGAGAGAGAAAGGGGTGAGATGGAGAAATATAGAGAGAGAGAAAGAGAGAGAGAGATAGAGAGAGAGAGAGAGAGAGAGAGAGAGAGAGAGAGAGAGAGAGAGAGAGAGAGAGAGAGAGAGAGAGAGAGAGAGAGAGAGAGAGAGAGAGAGAGAGAGAGAGAGAGAGTGAGCGCGAGAGAGAGAGAGAGAGAGCGAGCGCGCGCGAGAGAGAGAGACATAAGGAATCTGTGAATATAAAAGAGGATAGTGTGTTTTGTTCACTTTTATAAACTCGGAAACTTTAATATAGTAAACATTATAAATTTGGTCTACAAAGATGAAATGGTTAAACTGTTTAAATGCCAAGTTAAACGGATTGAATTTTGATGAATATATCAATTGGCTAAATAATTGTCCGAGTTCGAGTTAGTTTTATTTTGACTACAGTAACTTATTCGTTCTTCGTGAATATTTGTTAGCTGAGAAATCGATAGAACATGTACTACATGAATATTTCAGACTATAAACACTTACCTTTTTGTAACATTCAAAATCAATAGACCATGTACAATATTAATATTTTAGACTATACATTCATTAATTTTGCTCTACGTGAAAATATCTGACTATAAAAACATACATTTTGGTAACCTAGAAAGTCTACAGACTATGTACTTAATGCATATTTTAGACTTTAAACTCATGCATTTTGGTAACCTAAAACATCGATATACCATGTACTGCATGAATATATCACTCTATAAATTAATACCTTTTGGTAACTAGGAAAGTCGATGGACCATGTACTTCATGAATATTTAAAACTGAAAACCCATACCTTTTTTGGTGACCTAGAATGTCGCTAGACCATGTATCAAATTAATATTTTAGACTATAAACTCATACATTTTGGTTACCTAAAAAGTCGGTATACCAAGTACTAAATTTATATTTCAGATTATAGATTCATACAATTTCGTAACCTAGAAAGGAGATATATTATATACTACATGAATATCTCATACTATAAACCAATACCTTATGGTAACCTAGAAAGTTAATAGACCATGTTCTACATGAATGTATAAGACTATAAATTCATACATTTTGGCAACCTAAAAAGTCGATAGATCATGTTCTAGATGCATAAATACCACTATAAACCAATACCTTTTGGTAACCTGGAAAGTTGATAAACCATGTTCTACATGAATGTATAGGACTATAAACTCATACATTTTTGTAACCTGGAAAGTCGATAGATCATGTTCTGCATTAATAAATCACACTATAAACCAATATATTTTGCTCACCTAGAAAGCCGATAGACCAAGTACTTAATTTATATTTCAGAATTTAAATCCATACATATTTGTTACATATACAGTTGATAAAATATGTACTAAATGAACAAATCAGACTTTAAACAAATACATTTTTGTAACCTAGAAATTCGATAAATCATGTATTAAATTGGTATTTTAGACTTTATGCTCATGCATAACTTGGTAACTTAGAAAGTCGGTAGATTATTTAATACATGAGTATTTCACACAATAAACCCATACCTATTGGTTAACTGGAAAGTCGATTGACCATGTACTAAAATAAAGGTTTAGACTATTATCTACACAATTTGCTTTCCTTAAAAGTCGATAGACCAATTGCTAAGTTAATAGTTCATACTATTAACTTATACATTTTAGTTACCTAAGAAAGTCGATTGACCAAGTATAAAATTAATATTTCAGACTTTAAACCCATACCTTTTAGTACCTGGAATTTTGAAAAACAATGGTCTACATCAACATATCAGACTATAAACACACACATTTGCGTTACCTAGACAGTCTAAAGACCATGGTCTACATGACAATATCCGACTATAAATACATACATTTTGGTAACCTACATTTACATTTATCTATTTCAAATCTGATATAACAAATTTTAATAAATTTGGAAAAGCATAAGCGAGCATGAACTTTAATATGTGATCTGACATGAAGTATGCAGTCACATTTTTATTTCGTTGACAGCCGGTCATATTTACACTTATATTATTGGCCCCGTCACACGAAAACCAACCTTCGGGGATTTGTGATCGAGAAAGATCCAAATCGTTATGTTTCTCCCCGCAGCCATATAAGGATCTTCTCTGTTCTACATCTAGTCGTATAAGCACCATCGATGCTTCCAAATAACGGTATTGACGAAACATCTAGCTATACAAGTAAATGTTATAGAATATTATTTATGTCATAATAGCCGATGGTCGTTTTCGCGTGGTTTGGAGGATTTCTTTTTGAGACTCTGGTTCCATCCTGAATGCTGTTGGGTATCCACTAGGCCTGTCGAGTCATAGATTATAAGTACGAAACCCAGCTAGGTCATTCAAAGTTTCGAATAAAAGTTATTGTTGGATAAGCCGCATTTGTCTATGGATTCACAGAGTCTATGTTAGACCTTGATTTGGAAGCATGTTTTGTGGATGGAGTACTGGTGCAAAATAGCCCGAGAAGAAAATGTGGTTAAATGAACAAGCCAAAATGATATAACTGATCATACTATTGAAAACGATATTAACACTCCTAGCAATTGTAATACGCAATCAATCGTCTCCATATGGTAATGTTAATAGCTTCTGCTTTGGAGTGAGGAACCGGGGTTCGATCCCTGGTCGAGTCATACCAAATACTTTAAAATGTAGTAATGGCTTCCCTCTTTCTCTCTCAAGTTTGCAGGGACGGTTAAATGACTGATGTATCGTTCTCAGGATAAATAATACTAGTGTTACTGTAAATTACCAAGGGAACGTTGTCTTATAGCTGACCTTTGTTAAATACTGCGTAAAACAACAATATGAATAACAAATATTTCTTTATACATACTCTATACGTCTTTGATAGCCAATACACTGTATGAAAATAAGTACTAATTAAAACAGTTTTGACAACTTGAACCAATTGTGTGAAGCCTGTGGTTACGAACGAGGCCTGCCAACATATTAGCGCATTTTGACAAGACTCTATATGATTTGATGCTGAGTTCTACATTGTTATATACAGGTCCCATAATTGGCGTTAATCTCTTCCAAAAAGGAAGCTGCACAAATCAAATTCATACATTCATCATTGAAAGGTTTAAAAAATATAAAAACATCCCTCAAAACGTTACGTATCCTTTTACTTCTATTCAGACAGTTTTCTTTTAAATGAGTTTGTTATTGGCAGGGAAAATCACCAGGCAAAATAATCATATTAAACGTCCAATGGGAAATTATGTATTACATATACGATCGATGACAATTTATATACATTCTTATAATAACCGACGTTAACTGTGTTTTGGAAATTAAGGCGTTGGATATTTATAAAACTTTCCGTAGTGTATGTGAATTAGTGTTATACTTTTAATTTAAACAAATTTGTGATTTTTTCACAATATTCAGGTACATTACGAGGCACTTGCAAAACAACAAATGAAATAACTTTACTCTTTCATTTCCGATAAAACAAAAGACAGATTTACCCATTGCACACTTAATTGCATAGTACAAACGATTCGTTATTTTACAAAAAACTTTCATATCCTTAAACTCTTTTGATTAGATGTTATTTGACAGTTGTGTCATTGCATTTGTCTATTTTTGTTTATTTAAGTATGTCCTGTCCGCCGTTTATCGAAGGAGACAGGTAGACAGTGGTGACTTCAGTACTGGTACTCTCTGTGACCACGTAAATGTGACGATTAAGAGGAAACCGCAAGTTATCAAGCCACCATCAATTATTAGAGGGAGAGAACAAGCCCAACACAGAAGTACAATTGTCAGAGGAAATTGAGTTTACTAAATATAAGGGAAATCTATTTGAATACTTATGTAAATTTCACGAGGAATGTGTTACCATATAACGCAAAACGATATTGTGATAAACATCGACAAAGGTGGAGAACATACATCCCTGATAAGCATAATCGACGAACTTACCTAACTACTTTAAAATACGAAGAAATTCGCTTTGAAGAAAAAGAATGGGGAACTGCATATCACGATCTTCTTTGGTTCAGAAATATTCACCCCGTTCGCCTTCTACACCTAGTACACTTCGTCCACATTCTTCACATAGTTCACCTCCACCACCTTCTTCACCCCTTCCATTTTCTCCACCTAGTTCACCTCGTCCGCCTTCTACGCCTAGTAGTTTATCTAGTTTATCTAGTTTATCTAGTTTATCTAGTATTCATTGTGTGAATGCAGGTATACCTCCTACACCTAGTTCTCATCGTCCACCTTCTTCACCTAGTAGTTTATCTAGTTTATCTAGTTGTTTTGAGAATACTGAATTCGAACTAAGTTCAAGAGATTCACCTGATCCTTTGTTAGCCCTTTCACATCGGATAACATTGAACTACAATGGTGATGTCAATACACACCATTCTACAGATACAAGTGATGACGGCTGGATTACAGGTGGAGTATGGCTAGACAACCGCATGCTATCTTTGGTTGATCATATTAACTACAGTGTTAAGATAATTGACGTTAACAGTAACAAAGTTATATCCTGTATAAAACTTCCTACACGGCCATGGGATATAACTCGTGTAGAACGAGAGCAGGTTGTCGTAACATGTTACGATAATCTAGTATTCATAAAGGTTGGTAAGACATTGTCTGTAGTGAAAGAAGTGAAAACTAGTGATGACTGTTGTGGTATTGTTTATACTAGCAACACATTGATTGTCTCTTTTCTATATCCTGGCTCCGTAAAAGTCCTTGATTTAGAAGGTCATGTATTAAACGTAATCTCAACATATTACAAAGGACAAGAGTTGTTTGAAGAGCCATGTTACATTGCACTTAGTCCGGATCAGAAAACACTATATGTATCAGATGAAGGTAATCACAGTGTGACAAGTATGGATCTTAACGGTACTGTACAGAATGTTTATACGCGTAACACACTGAAGCATCCACGCGGTCTGGCAGTAGATATAGAAGGAAATATTTATGTAGCTGGACGAGGGCCATACATTTTGCATATCATCTCACCACAAAGTATAACCATACGGATTTTACACGAAGAAATATCGGAAGTCGAGATAAACAAGCCATTTGCAATTATATGTTGTAAAAAGAATAAAGTACTTTACATCAGTCATTTTTCAAGATTTGGTATTCCTAAAACTATAGTTTCTGCTTATCAGGAAAACAATCGTAATTGAATGTCTAGATCGTTATATTAATAACATCTGATTGTCCGTTTATTAGATGGAGTGAATTATAGAATAGAGATAATAATATATATCAGAACTGACAACAAATTAGATGTACGTCAGGAAAACGAACCGTAATGAATATTCAGTAAGTGTAGATCCATATCTCCTTGTTAATTCTGCAAATATCTAAATGTCCGTTTATCAGACGGAGTGATTGATACAATAGAGTTAATACTATATATCAGAACTGACAAGAAATAAGATGCGCGTCAGGAAACCGAACCCTAATTAATATTCATCAAGTGTAGATCCAGATCTGCTTGTTAATCCTGCACACATCTAAGCGTCTTTTTATCAGATAGAGTAATTTATACAATAGAGATAATATTAAATCGTATGACTGACTACGAATGAGAAGCGCGTCAGGAAAACCAACAGTAGTTAATATTCGGCAAGTGTAGATCCAAATCAGCCTGTAAATCTTGAAAACATCTAAGTGACCGTTTATCAGATAGAATGATTGATACAACAAAGATTAAACTATATCACATAATAATGAGATGCGCGTCATATAAACGAACCCTAATTAGTATGCAGATCCACCTGCTTATCCTGCAAACAAATAATTGTGCTTCCATCTGATAGAGCGATTCATACAACATAGATAATGACATATATATAGTTCGCTCTAATCAATGGAAACAAAACAATCAAAAGGAATATGCGGCAAGTGTTCACCCAGATACACCTGTGATTCCTACAAATAGTTATGTTCCTTTATAAAATAAAGTGGGATTTCTACACATATCTAAGTTCGATTCTAAACTTTAAACCAGTCCAGGGCAAAACAAACACACGTCCGACCTACCAAAAACCTCTGATAAGTAATACTTGATTTGAACTGATAGCGAGTATGCGTAGACAGATGTCTTTTTGATTGACGATCCAGTAAATTAAACCTAAGTGTCATTGTAATACCTAAAGACAAAAAAAAAAATGCCTCCCCTATTTGCAATGAGGTCCAAATTTACACATTTCTTAAAGCCTTCAATAAATTATTGACTACTTATTGGCGAGCATTACAGAGCCAGTTTCGACTGGGCGGATTCAAAGGCTGATATGAATCAAGCCTAAGGTTAGTTTTCGCAGACCGTTTCTGATTTACACTAGCCACACATGATCAAACATTGGTTTTCCTACGTTCTCGGCGTCAATAGATTCCATTCTTTCATAATTGCATTATATACATTAATGAAGAATAACGAAATCAAAGAACCGATGGTATCTGACGATGGTTTTCCTTCGTCGTCGGCTCCATAAGATTGCGTTCCATCATGACTGCATTATATACGTTAATGAGGAATAACATCTTCAAAGAACCTAGGATATCCTTGAGAACGACATCTTTTTCTGACATTGTTCGTATTTCATTTAGTTTAAGGAAGCAAAAAATGTATTTTGTAAAATTTAAAACTTTATATAAACCAATAATTAAATACTGAAGGTAAAGATTAGCACAAATATTGAAATTATTTGTCTAAATGACAGTCGATGGGTATTCCTTCTTATCTTAGTAAATGATGTTATATATCAAAAATGAGAAAAAATATAAATATTATGTGTTAAATAAAATTGCTTGAAATCAGGAAAGCTGTCATTTCACTCTAGGGATGTATTTAGTTGTTTGTGCAACTATGTCCCTTATATTTCATACATGTGAAGATATTTCTCGCATAAGACGAGTTTGAAGACATTGTAAGACAAAATAGACTAACGTGAGCGACCAACATTGTTTACAAATCTACTTAAAATCGTATTTCAATTTGGATATTGAATTTTATCCACATTTGATTTGTAAAGCATGCGTTTTGTTAACCCTTCATCACTTGGACACGAACTTTTACGACTCTTTATCATAGTGTTTTTATTAAAGACTAAGAGTGTAATGCAAAATAGGTATTTTTGCCTCTTTATTTTAAGACGAAGATTTGTGATTTTCCGACACTGTATGTCGCTTACAGCAGCAGTTCAAAGATATCCATATATATTGTTGAAAAGTCATGAAAATGTCAAATTGGTATTATTATAAAACAAAACTAGAAATATTTTAAAATGTCTACTGTTGTAAATACTTAGTTTCACATCTTACATTATGCTAAAGTTAGAACAAAAGTATAAATAATCAATCATGGCAAACAAATGAAAAAATGTTTTAGCGTTTTAAGATCACAAAGAGAATTCAGTAATATATGTTCACAATATGCTTTCAAATTATGTTATTAGATGTTCAAGCAAAATTTCTGTGACGCGTCACATATATAAGGCTATGCTTATAGCTATACAATAGAAAATGCTGATATTGACCTCTTAAAACCTATTAGTTGTCTAAATCAAAATACTGTCGATTTATTTTAGTTAAATGAATTTGGTAGATATCCCCTTGCTGTATCATATTTGTCAAAATGCATCAAGTTATGGCTTATGCTGAGAGAAATGTCAGATACAAGAAACTTAAAAATGTGCAATTATATGATAAGACGAATCAATGAAAATGGCAGAATTACGTCGGCGACTAATGTAAAACAATTATTATCTGAACATGGTTTTGCGTTTTTGTGGACATCTGATTGAGAAGATTCATACCAAATTCTTATGATTCTTAGACAACGTTTAATAGATTGTTCTCTCCAAGTCATGCGACAAACGTACAACGTGATTCCCCGAAAGCAAATTATGACAAATACTACAAAGCACTACTAAATATCTTTTACAATCGTTGTAATTTATCAAGTGCTTCAGTGTTAAACAAGTTAGACACCTAATGATTATCCATAACTGGCGTTGTTGTGATCTGTGCCTTATACGATGTATACATGTGGTGGTATATGAATACCATTTCAATATGGTATTTCCTGTGTATAATGGGCTCAGGACTTTATACTTCAACGAGAAATGGAAATCATTATATCCAACAATAGAACTATTCAATGAAAGAATGGCCAAACCCAGACATGTGTGCATAAAAACTCATGTGAAAAAAATAGTAGTGTCATTTTAAATCTAAAACTTTAATTTACGGAAAATATAAAAGCTTAGCCATATATGTTTTCAATTAGTGTGTAATATTAGATTACATTTCAATTATATGTATTTGTTTATGTTTTGTAAATTGTTTATAATTAGCCAAAAACCTTGATAAAATTAATTACTGCCCTGTGTTCCATAGTCACAAAACTCAAAACCTGTTTTGCGAAACCTATATAGGTTTTGTCGATATACCGTTCCTTAGTCGGTTAACCAAACATGTTCTACCTGTTTTCCATTCATAAAACAGGTAGGTTTCGTTCCGTTTGATAGGCATAGCTTAAACTGTTTATGTTGTGTTTACTATGGAACACACGGCTGTTGTGCAATTACTTCTGTGTTTAAGCTAAACACATGCTTATCCATTTCTAACAACACATTTGTGAACAACTTTGAAAACAACTAAACCAAAAACATTAGAGACGTTCGATTACTGACCGTAAGTTTATTGAAAAGAGATGAAAGCCTTATATTGCGATAGGAGGGATGAATATAATGAACAAGTTCCTCTTTTGTCTGTTTTAAAATAATTAAACCTTATGTGAACTGCTTATAATCGCATACATATCGATTTCCATATTTGATCCTCTTCACTGTTATGTCACTTATATAAACTTATTATGTATATGCATATTTGTATAATGGGCATGATGCCTAAATTTATGAATATATATATTGCTTTGTGTTGCATTGTGTTACTTCATATGCGTTTTTAATTAATGAAAGGGAAGTAGGAAGTATTTTTCCTATTTTTCTTTGGAGAAAACAGAAGCAGTAAAATTCAAAAACATCGTGGAAGACGGAACATTTGCAAACAATGATATTTTCCGTTTTCCACAATGTTTTTTTATTTTACTGAATATGTTACGGTTACTGACAAGGATTCTTCTAATACCTTCAACTGTACACTCTTTAACATCGAATGGTAATCTATATGTCTGTTAATAAAAATGAATGTTTAATATTCTGAAATTTGTTCTTGAAAGGCAAACAAAAATGACTCTCTGCTGCTTTCAATATATTTTTTTTTTCCAAATCATATTTTTGGAATCGCATCTTTGGTTTCAAATGACATTTTTCTTAAGAACGATACTTTATTTTTTGTCCATCATAATGAAAATGTCTATGAGTGTCGAACTTTTAAATGGACGGACTCGATATTTTAGTCCACATACATGGTTATAGTGTCAGTTTTAAATGTCCACAAAAGAGTACGTTCCGGTGAAAATAGTGCCAGCACTGTCTACCAATCTAAATCTTGATCCACGTGACTGCCAAATAAAGGGACGCAACTCCTCACAAAACATGTATTCTTCACCACCTTCCATGTCAACAGCCTGTGAAAATATTATATTAGTGCTTTCATTTAAAATGTGGCGTTGGCTCACTGTAGTTAAATCGTCAATTATATTTATTTCACATATATACATACGATAGACGAACACAACATGTATGCAATATTCACGAAATGATTATGTGGCCACTGTTATTTCAAGCACTGTTAAACTGAACGATGCAAAGTGTTTATATGATGTTTTACACCGCGTAAGACATCATTGCAGTTATATCACTTCTCTTCTTTGATACAAAAACATCAATACTTCTGGTCCGACCTACCAAAACAACTTTAAACACCGAAGTACGTATCTGATGTCTTACTGACTCTCAGTGACAGGATCATTAAAACGTAAATTTTCGAACAAATAATGGGGCTACATTTGCCAAAAAATGTCATTAAATCTAAACTGCATGTAGACGTACATTGAAGGCTCTGGTTAAAGGACCTCAATTCATTAGAAGCGCCTCATATTTTTAACTCGAATTTTAACAACGAACCTTAACTGCATTAATTGTTTAGACAATCTGAGTAAATAAGGACCTCATGCTTGATTGAAACTATTATTGGAAAAATAAATGTGTAATGGCTTCATTTCCCTCAAAACATTTTCAATAGACGTCTGCTGCTAAAAAGCATCAGATATCAGACATTAATTCATGATTATTTTTTTCATTTTTCTATAACGATTTCGAAAGAGAAAAAGAAGGTTCAATATATCGATAACTTACCACGAGATTGACGTTCTTATTGCAGCTGTTCACATCTCCTGACGTCACAAACGTGTCAAAAATGTGAATATAATAGGCGAAAGGAGGACGGGATACATTGTACTCGAAATATTCCCTGCCGGTGACGTCACTAGTCGAATTCATCCTGAAAATTATAAACTTGTTGATTTGAAGATTTGTAGAAAGGAATAAATCATTCGGTCGCGAATATACTAGAATGAATCAGTGTTGAAAACAAGTCATATTATATAAATTACGAAAATGTTTTAACATATTACCTACTGCACAAAAATGCACGCACATATTCTATGATAAACACTTACCCATGTACAACATGATAAAAAGTTTCGCTAGTACAACAAATCTGCAGCAGACGATTTTGAAACCATCTGGGCAAAACTATGGAAATACCTCAATAGATGAATGTATAATTACTGCATATGGTTAAAAACATTGTTTCAAAAGTAGAAATTACTCATTATCAGTAATTTCTCCTTTTGCAAAACCATTTTTTCTACAGTTGTCTACTGCAGATGCGACAAACTGCGTCTGCAAGTTGGAAAGGGTTAAGAGAATCGTATTTCGAAGTAGGAGAAATAATTCGACAATATTGACCTGTGTTTGACCTTTTTGGACATTTGGTTGTATTTTTTATAAATGCATGTTTGTTCAACAAATGTGTGTACTGTTTCATAAATCTACGTGCTGATAAAAGATGAAATAAATATGAGGAAAACACATGGTGCGATGAATATGAGAAAAACACGTAGTGAGATAAATATGAGCAAAACAAGTGGTGAGACAAATATGAGATATCACGTGATGAGATACATATGAGGAATCACGTGATGAGATAAATAAGAATAAAACACGTGTTTAGATACATATGAGGTAAATACGTATATTTTATGATAGATATCTATTGATATGTGTTTACATATATGAGCAACGTCTAGCAATTTAGCCATTTCTGTCAAAAGATACACTTAGATATATATAACATATATGAGCAACGTCTAGCAATTTAGCCATTTCTGTCAAAAGATACACTTAGATATATATAACATATATGAGCAACGTCTAGCAACTTAGCCATTTCTGTCAAAAGATACACTTATATATATATAACATATACGAAGGATGAAGATGTACAAGATGGCCTAAGCTTTCAATGTTCGCATTATATGTGTTTTAAAACCAATATGTCGTTAGATGAGGCACATATATTTATGATGTACTTGTATGTTTATCATATTTGTGAACTTATTTTAAGACCACAATATGTAATAAAGTGACATGAGTATGATTTACTTCTAGTCACTGAATGTTGCCTTTCGAATGGTGTTTTACACCGTTTACAACAGTATTTCAGTTATATTTCGACGTTTCATGGGTAAATTACCAGTACTACCGGTATGATTTATTAGTTATAATGATATCCTCGTATCCTTGACCGTCAAGGAAAGATTATTTTTCTTCATCTTAGTCTTTGGTATGACCACGGACTGAGCCCTAACCACTTCTCCATGGTTGACTGATATCGTGTGCGGTCAATATTTGCATCGTATTCGTCCATGTAATGCATTCTGTTTACATAAACAACACAAACTTGGCTATTTTGAAGAAGATATTTGACTTGTTACAACAATTTGAAACAAGTTTTATAGACGATCGAATTTTGTGATCTTGGTTTTATTCGGATAAAAAGGGCAAGAAGTATGCCTTCCAAAGCAAAATACTTAAAGAACAATTGCTTTAACATTGTATAAACAGTGGTCTAATTGTTAAAGGGAGTTAATAACACTAGTTTTAAAAAAATCATGAAAACATATACAAGAAGGTTATACCCCTTGATTGAAAACATAATCTTCTAATCTTGTTAAAATTCATTCATCAAATGAATCTCGTTCTTAATACATTGACACAAGAACAAATGGTTATGTCGGTGTGACAGGTATCGACTGGATTTATATATTGAAGATGAACACCTTTTTCGTAACTTTTCTAGTTATATCACGACGGCCAGTGCACCTTATGTGTGTATCTTGGCTTTCTCAGACTTCACACAGCATTCTTCCATGGTAATTGGCTACCTTCCTACATAGACTATTAAACAGAATGGTAGAAGGTGTCGATCATCGGCAAGAGTGAATGACCAAAACCTCATCTCCTAATGTAGTTTAAATTCATTATCAAATGAACCTCGTTCTTAAATACATTAAAAGACATGGAATGGTAATTTCTGTGTGACAGGTATCGAATTGATTGATCTATTGAAGTTGAACGCCGGTTTCGTAACTTTTCTAGATATATCACGACGTCCAGTTCAGCCTTCCTAGGCAACTGGCTACCTATTCATATAGACTAATTAACTCAATAGTGGAAGGTGTCAATCATCGGCAAGACTAAATGACCGTATCGAAATTCGAACAAATACAGCTATCGCGACTCGACGAAGTAAACACCTCAACCAATTAATTTTTTAAACATATGGAGGTACGATGTGCAAAATAGGTATATCCATGATTTGCTAAACATTTTATATAAGCCTCATCGTTTAAACAGTGTCTCAATGGCTATAGTATGTAATAGTTTAAACTATTAAAATACATGACCCAATAAGGCTGCATGGAGTCGTGTTATCCAACTTCGAACTATTTCCATATAAAAGCGAACAATCTTGGATCTACAATTATCATACGTCAAAACTAGCGACCGTACGTTAATGCCTGTATTTGCCTTTCTTGTTTCCCCTTCATCCGTGGGCAATGGACCCAGTGCTGTCGTAGATGTTATGTATGTAAAATATGCGGTGAGCATATGATAATGTACTATTTATTTATAAAATCGGTGACGTTTGATAAAAAACATCCCGACAATCGTACGACGAAGACGGCGAACATCTTTACAACTGGCGCTGTAACCTTAACCTTCAATGGGAGCTTCAAAGCGGAGCACCACAACATTTCCCGAATATACAGCCTTGTACTGGTTGGTCTCTAAGCCAGGATTGATAAGAATGTTGTCACCGAATTAATCATGTGGCTGAAATGGTGATAAACTAATAATAAACAAGTAATTGGTGTTGTTTTATATGGGATATATCTGACAGAGCACCGCCCTGAATAGGTTAGTTAATGTATTCATAGTTCTAATAAAGTTCGAATGAATTATGTTTGAAAAAAATCCGACCTTATAAGGGGTAAGCGTGCTGGATTTAAGATCGGCTGTCCCGGGTCTATTCCATTGACGGAGATCAGGGCAGTATGCCCTTTGGCTAGGAAGGTTTCCTTGCCAACTATTGGTGAGTTAACCAATGAATATAGATAGGTGGCTCGTATCCATGACACGTGGATCAGTGCCACGATACTAAGTAACACAAGCATACAATATTAACTAAGAAATTCAATAAAGCACATGTCCAACGTTACAGATAAGAACCTTTAGTTTTACCTTTAGTTTGTTTAGTTAAGTTTGGATTCCATGAATAAAATTGGTAAAAGTGTACTCCCTCAAAAGAAAACAGGATTACATACCAATGATTCAAAGACATTCACAAAGGAATTGTTGTGTTATAATAAGATGTATATTTTTACCCCAAAACAAGATGTGTTATACTAAGATGGATATGTGTACGCAGGTAATATAGTTTAAACTCGATTCAAAACTCATTGTGATAAAAAAGATGCATATTGTATGAACGTCACACAGTTTAAACTTGATTCAAAACCCAATGTGATATAATAAAATGTATATGTGTTCGCTGTTGTCATATAACAAATCTGAAAATCTATATTTGAAATGGGAAAAAGGTTCGATAATGACCAGTTTCTCTTTTCACAGGATGTTTTCGACGCCGAATCATTTAACAGAGGTTACACATTTCTCCAGTTGTCAACGCGGCAGAAGAGCTTTACAACTTCTAAACATAATATTTAAGAATCAATGAAATATCATTTAGTTATTACTTACATTGGTTACAGCCCAAGCAACTCGGTCTTTACCGAGTAATCATTTATTGTTTAATCCGGGTCATTTTACCGTTGACGTTTTAAACTACTTCAAATCAGACGTAATATAAAATATAATAAGACTTTAAAACACGCATTCGTACGTGCTTGCTGTAGACGTACCTTGGAAACAGTGTGAGAAATTTCTCACGGTTAGTAATTTCTAGCTCTTTAATTTAAAGAAACTAACATATATCCTCCAAGACGTTTTTGTGGCGATTGTGGAAACAATAGCCACTGTACTATGATGCAAGAAGAACAATATATAGGGAGATTTCGTCAGTACGTCAGAAATCCTTAATTGAAAACGTTTAACATCAAATAGTTCCATAATTTCTGCAGAGATATGGTAAACAATAATAATGTCAGTCCTATTTTGGTACAAAATTGATACTAAGCTTTTAGAACTATCGAACTAAGATGTAATTGAGTTAACAAATGTAAACATTCGCCTTCTTTGTGTCTGAGGACAGAGAATATTATTGCGAGAGACATACCGCTTATTGAGGAGTGACGTAGTAAGCAGGTGCCCGTTAGGTCACCCGACGTTTGGTTGGCAAAACAACCTCTATTGTAAATAGAGCGTGAATGGAATTTTGATATATAGGGAGGTAATTCAGAAATCATTACATTATTCTTAGATTCTATGTTGAATATAGTACAAATACATTTATTTAACACTTTTCGAAGTAAAATATTTTGTTACCGTATTGGAGATAAATCGATATTTTTTTTATTTAATCGGAATTAATATAGAGTTACAGATAGCGTCTGTATGTGGGGAATGAGAAGTTAGATGAACATGTTCTAATTTGAGCAAACTCGTTTTTAAAGACCATCCATGGGAAGAGAACAATCATGTGGTCTTTAACCCCTTCCCACATACAACACATCTGCAGCAGATGACTCTGGGAATATCCAGGCAAAAATACGTAAAGCTCTATAAATGTAGGTTATTAGTAAAAAGTGGGAAAGGGTTAATTACAGGGTCATTTGTGCAGAAAATGAGTAATTGGGAAATAAAAAAATGTTTGCTATAGACAGGGTATTGCTAAACAAAGCCTGACTTTAGCAAAGGTTTGACTGTATATGAGAATAATTTCAGTGACAGATTCACTTTCAAGTCAACTTTCTCCAGTTATGCCAGAGCTATATTCCCTTTATTAGTGAAATTTAGTTTGATAGTATTAGTCTCATTTCTAATTGGAGCACTCCTAACCCAACCGAGGGGTTGTAAGTTCGAACCCTTGCACGGCCAACATTTGGGCTAACAGTCTTTGGGGTAAAGTAGCCAGTTGCTAGGAAAAAATGTTTTATGAAATAGTCCGTACTGGTATGAGAAAGCTGGAAAACACATTAAAGAATATAATGCTAAAATAAATTTATCAATAAGAGCAGCTCTTCCTTTGAAAATGTGTTGATTGTTGGAAAGGGTTGTTCAATAGCCTGTTGTTTATTGACTGTTGATAACCATTTTATTGTATGAAATAACTGGTTGTCGAGTCCGCTTTTGGTAAACTCGACATATAACTGCCACAATGCCGGTTCGGTGAGTGTGTCCGTGCGTCCATGAATATGTCTGTCTGACCCGCATCTTAACCATGCATAATAGGATTTCTAAGAAAATGGGCACAAAAGTGCACCATGATGAGGTGGTGTGTCGTGCACAAATTTCAGGCCTTGTACCTCAAATGTTAAGGTCACTCGTATAGGTCAAAGGTCAAAGTAAGTACTGTTTGATAGGACTGACGTCTCCGGCCCGGACATTGTCAACAGTTAAGGGGTTTGTTGAGACACTTTAATTTGCTAGTAAGAATCAACAGCTTTCATTTCGTTTACGTTTTCTGGACCCATTAACTACTATGCCATCATTAAGGTGTTAGAATGTAATATAATTAGGATGATCTTGGTACTGTTGATCTTAATATCTGCATGTGGATACATGTACTCCGAGATACTGCTTGTTACTTTGCAGGATTTTCTACACGATCGCCACTAAAGTGCCTTCGGCGCTTTGATTTATGTTGATGAGGTGAAATACTTAAACACTTCTAGTAATGAATTTCCTTCATTACGCTCAGATTATTAGGATAGCATAGCGACATACTGTCTTTGGACAAGATAAATTTACCAGTAGCACTGGTATCTTACCAAGAAAACACCGTAATATGCACGTAACTGAAAATACTGTTGAAAGCGGCATAGAACAT
>JASEVX010000021.1:1875504-1960504 GCA_031761405.1 Serripes groenlandicus
AATACATTGACACAAGAACAAATGGTTTGTCGGACTGGACAGGTATCGACTGGATTTATATATGAAGATGAACACCTTTTTTCGTAACTTTTCTAGTTATTCACGACGGCCAGTGCACCTTATGTGGTGTATCTTGGCTTTCTCCAGACTTCACACAGCCATTCTCCATGGTAATTGGCTACCTTCCTACATAGACCTATTAAACAGAATGGTAGAGGTGTCGATCATCGCAAGAGTGAATGACCCAAAACTCATCTCCTAATGTAGTTTTAAATACATTATCTAATGAAACTCGTACTAATACATTAAAAGACATGGAATGGTAATTTCAGTGTGACAGGTTCAATTGATTGATCTATTGAAGTTGAACGCCGGTTTCGTAACTTTTCTAGATATATCACGACGTCCAGTTCAGCCTTCCTAGGCAACTGGCTACCTATCATATAGACTAATTAACTCAATAGTGGAAGGAGTCAATCATCGGCAATACTGGAAATGACCGTATCGAAATTCGAACAAATACAGCTATCGCGACTCGACGAAGTAAACACCTCAACCAATTAATTTTTTAAACATATGGAGGGTACGATGTGCAAAATAGGTATATCCATGATTTGCTAAACATTTTATATAAGCCTCATCGTTTAACAGTGTCTCAATGGCTATAGTATGTAATAGTTTAACTATTAAAATACATGACCCAATAAGGCTGCATGGAGTCGTGTATCAATTCGAACTATTTCCATATAAAAGCGAACAATCTTGGATCTACAATTATCATACGTCAAAACTAGCGACCGTACGTTAATGGCTGTATTTGCCTTTCTTGTTTCCCCTTCATCCGTGGGCAATGGACCCAGTGCTGTCGTAGATGTTTATGTATGTAAATATGCGGTGAGCATAATGATAATGTACTATTTATTTATAAATCGCGATCGTACGTTTGATAAAAAACATCCCCGTCATCGTACGACGAAGACGGCGGAACATCTTTACAACTGGCGCTGTAACCTTAACTTCATGGAGCTTCAAAGCGAGCACCACAACATTTCCCGAATATACAGCCTTGTACTGGTTGGTCTCTAAGCCAGGATGATAAGAATGTTGTCACCGAATTAATCATGAGGCTGAAAATGGTGATAAACTAATAATAACAAGTAATTGGTGTTGTTTATATGGATATATCGGACAGAGCACCGCCCTGAATAGGTTAGTTAAGTATTCAAGTTCTAATAAAGTCGAAATGAATTATGTTTGAAAAAATCCGACTTATAAGGGGGTAAGCGTGCTGGATTTAAGATCGGCTGTCCCGGGTCCTATTCCATTGACGGATGATCAGGGCAGTATGCCCTTTGGCTAGGAAGTTTCCTGCCAACTATGGTGAGTTAACCATGAATATAGATAGGTGGCTCGTATCCATGACACGTGATCAGTGCCACGATACTAGTAACACAAGCATACAATATTACTAAGAAATTCAATAAAGCACATGTCCAAACGTTACAGATAAGAACCTTAGTTTTACCTTTAGTTGTTTAGTTAAGTTTGGATTCCCATGAATAAAATTTGGTAAAAGTGTACTCCCTCAAAAGAGAAACAGGGATTACCATACCAATGATTCAAAGACATTAACAACAGGAATGTTGTGTTATAATAAGATGTATATTTTTACCCCAAAACAGATGTGTTATATCAGATGGATATGTGTACGCAGGAATATTAGGTTTAAACTCGATCAAACTCATTGTGATAAAAAGATGCATATTGTATGAACGTCACACAGTTCAAACTTGATCAAACCCATGTGATATAATAAAATGTATATGTGTTCGCTGTTGTCATATAACAAATCTGAAAATCTATATTTGAAATGGGGAAAAAGGGGTTCGATAATGACCAGTTTCTCTTTTCACAGGATGTTTACGACGCCGAACATTTAACAAGTGGTTACACATTTCTCAGTTGTCAACGTCGGGCAGAAGAGCTTACAACTTCTAAACATAAATATTTAAGAATCAAGAATATCATTTAGTTATTACTTACATTGGTTACAGCCCAGCAACTCGGTCTTTACCGAGTAATCATTTATTGTTTTAATCCGGGTCATTATACCGTTGACGTTTTAAACTACTTCAAATCAGACGTAATATAACATATAATAAGACTTTAAAACACGCATCGTACGTGCTTGCTGTAGACGTACCTTGTAACAGGTGTGAGAAATTTCTCACGGTTAGTAATTTCTAGCTCTTTAATTTAAAGAAACTAACAGTATATCCTCCAAGACGTTTTGTGGCGATTGTGGAAACAATAGCCACAGTACTATGATGCAAGAAGAACAATATATAGGGAGATTTCGTCAGTACGTCAGAATCCTTAATGAAAACGTTTAACATCAAATAGTTCCATATTTTCTGCAGAGATATGGTAAACAATTATAATGTCAGCCTATTTTGGTATAAAAATTGAATACTAAGCATTTAGGAACTATCGAACTAAGATGTAATTGAGTTAACCAAATGGTAAACATTCGCCTTCTTTGTGTCTGAGGACAGAGAATATTATTGCGAGAGACATACCGCTTATGAGGGAGTGACGTAGTAAGCAGGTGCCCGTAAGGTCACACCGACGTTTGGTTGGCAAACAACCTCTATTGTAAATAGAGCGTGAATGGAATTTAGGATATATAGGGAGGTAATCAGAAATCATTACATATTCTTAGATTCTGATTGACATATAGTACAAATACTTTATTTAACTCTTTCGAAGTAAAATATTTTGTACCGTATTGGGAGATAAATCGATTTTTTTTTTATTTAATCGGAATTAATGATAGAGTTACAGATAGCGTCTGTATGTGGTGGAATGAGAAGTTAGCTGAACATGTTCTAATTGAGCAAACTCCGTTTTTAAAGACCATCCATGGGGAAGAGAACAATCATGTGGTCTTTAACCCCTTCCCACATACAACACATCTGCAGCAGATGACTCTGGGATATCCAGGCAAAATACGTAAAGCTCTATAAATGTAGGTTTATTAGTAAAAAGGGGGTGGGGGGGGAAAGGGTTAATTACAGGGTCATTTGTGCAGAAAATGGAGGTAATTGGGAAATAAAAAATGTTTGCTATAGACAGGGTATGCTAACAAAGCCCTGACTTAGCAAAGGTTTGACTGTATATGAGAATAATTAGTGACAGATTCACTTTCAAGTCACTTTCTCCAGTTATGCCAGAGCTATATTCCCTTTATTAGTGAAATTTAGTTTGATAGTATTAGTCTCCTTTCTAATTGGAGCACTCCTAACACAACCGAGGGGTTGTAAGTTCGAACCCTTGCACGGCAACATTTGGGCTAACAGTCTTTGGGTAAGTAGCCAGTTGCTAGAAAAAAATGTTTATGAAATAGTCCGTACTGTGTATGAGAAAGCTGGAAAACACATTAAAGCATATAATGCTAATAATATTTATCAATAAGAGCAGCTCTTCCTTTGAAAATGTGTTGATTGTTGAAAGGGTTGTTCCAATAGCCCTGTGTTTATTGACTGTTGATACCATTTTATGTAATGAAATAACTGGTTGTCGAGTCCGCTTTTGGTAAACTTCGACATATAACTGCCACAATGGCCGTTCGGTGCGTGTGTCCGTGCGTCCATGAATATGTCTGTCTGACCCGCATCTTAACCATGCATAATAGGATTTCTAAGAAAAATGGGCACAAAAGTGCACCATGATGAGGTGGTGTGTCGTGCACAAATTTTCAGGCCTTGTACCCTCAATGTTAAGGTCCACTCGTATAAGGTCAAAGGTCAAAGTAAGTACTTTTGATAGGACTGACGTCTCCGGCCCGGACATTGTCAACAGTTAAGGGTTTGTTTGAGACACTTTAATTTGCTAGTAGAATCAACAGCTTTCATTTTCGTTTACGTTTCTGGACCCATTAACTACTATGCCATCATTAAGGGTGTTAGAATGTATATAATTAGGATGATCTTGGTACTGTTGATCTTACATATCTCATGTGGATACATGTACTCCGAGATACTGCTTGTTATTCTTTGCAGGTTTTCTACACGATCGCCTACTAAAGTGCCTTCGGCGCTTTGATTTATGTTGATGAGGGTGAAATACTTAAACACCTCTAGTAATGAATGTCCTTCATTACGCTCAGGATTATTAGGATAGCATTAGCGACATACTGTCTTTGGACAAGATAAATTTACAGTAGCACTGGTATCTTACCAAGAAAACACCGTTAATATGCCAGTCGTACTGAAAAATACTGTTGAAAGCGGCATAGAACCTCAGCAACCATCAATTCGAGAGACACGGTGTACCTGTTAACTTTTTTGAGTACTAAATAAGACTTCACACGTGTACTACACAAAATGTCCACGCACTATCAGATTACTTTAACCAGTCATGGTGCATTAATATGATTAAGCCTTGTTCTGTGAAAAGAGAAACCAAAGACGCACACCTCTCATACGTGACACACCATATCTGACGATCTGCACGGAACATAGTGTCCTCACTTGATAAGGAAATGCCTATTCAGTAACCATAACTCATAGTATAACCGATATGCACAATATCGCAGCTTACAAACACTCCTTTCTATGTGAGGAAAGAGGACGAGAACAAGAAGAGAGAGAGGAGAGGAGAGAGAGAGAGGATGTGAGAGAGGATAGAGAGAGAAGAAGAGAGAGAGAGAGAGAGAGAGAGGAGAGAGAGAGAGAGAGATGAGAGAGAAGAGACGAGACGAGAAGATGAGGAGAGAGGGAGGGAGGAGAGAGAGAGAGAGTGAGAGAGGAGAGGAGAGAGAGAGATGAGGAAGAGGAGAGAGAGAGAGATGAGGAGAGAGAGAGAGAGAGTGAGAGAGAGAGAGAGAGAGAGAGAGAGGTGGGAGGGAGAGAGAGAGACGAGAGGACGAGAGAGAGGAGAGAGAGAGAGAGAGAGATAGAAGAGAGAAAGAGAGAGAGAGAAGAGAGAGAGTTTTGTCGCCAGAATTCAATCCATCAGGTTGCAGTTTATAATTTTAATTATCATTATTGCTTCAGACTTCCTGTAACCAGTACGGGAGTTACTCTTGCATCACGTCAGTCAAAGGCAAAATTTGACTTTATTGTAAGTCAACTTAACAACGTCGGTGAGTATCGGATAGTTCCATTAATAAGAGGAAGTTCATGCCAAGTCGATGCTTCGAGTCTTCACTGACCACCGATTTCATCGTAGGTCAAAAACGTCATATATTTGAAAAAGATAATATATTTCATCATCAAACAACAACAACAAAAACAACAAATTATCATATAATATCTGTTTTCGTATAAGTTAGACATATCAAAAAATATGATATTGAACGCATATGCGTTAACATTCCTTTTCATTTGATCCTTTTTACCAAACATGACAGCAAAACACGGCCAAGGGTACGGCGCATCCCATGTACACAACAAGCTGTGCCTATTTTGTCAAGTTAATAATGAACTAAAAAGAACCTCGCGAACAGACTGAGGACTTCAGATGATGATTAGTTTCGCCTCTTCCCAAACCTATCATGTTTTTAACAAGTGTCGTCTACACGACCTCAAAAGTCAGGGGAAATAGGATAATCCACACTTACTTATTGTTTCTTCGTTTGGAGTCAACATTCGTCTCACCATCAGCCTGTACGGATTCTAGATCGAAGGGGTCATTTTACACATAGGGTATTTTTTCGGAACGGTAGCTAATTGAAGGATATATGTGTTTTAATTAGCCTGTAGATGAGAAAGGGACTTGTTGGTATTTTCGATCAATATAGTGACTAATGACATATCTACTTTTACACATAACTTGCACTCCAGGAGTGACATAAAGTAGTGACATAATATCATATGTAACTAGTTACATAAATAGCCGACTCACAGCACGTATGTGACGTCACTCCTGAGTGTGACGTCACTTTCAATGACAGCATATTGTTTACAATTGTTCTGAATTTTTGCATTTATTAAACATATTGTTTAAAGAGAATAAATCTCGATAAATGAAACGTTATAAGAGCATTGTTGCTAATTTTGTATAAAATCAAAAGTTATTGATAGGGACTACATTTTACAGTGGACGTATGCATTAGAACTTCGGGGTGAACTTCGGTCACTGTTTATATGAGGAGGAAGAAAGATCGATTTAAAGATTGAAAACAATCTTTTTATGGTGTTATGTGATAAATAGAATCTTACATTCGTGCTTATTTGATATTGTTTTTTATGAATTCGTCGACTGAAACGAATATGACGCTCGGCAGAGCCTCGCGTCATATTATTTCAGTCGACTCGTTTCATAAAAACAATATCAAATAAGCACTCATGTAAGATCCTCTATTAGGTCAAAATGAATTTAAATAAGGATAAAGAGGTGGTTGGTGGGGGAAAAGACATTATTTCAATAAAGGTGTACGTGTCAGCAATAATAATAATACAAAAGTTCAAGTTCAGTCCTGTAATATCTCTTCACTTGTTTGGCACTTTTGTGGGGTCAACTCTGAACTATTGGTAGCCTATTTGGCATTTACTACATCAAAGGACCTAGAACGGATAAATCTTAAGGACTGTAAACAAATTATTGGCGTTAAAGCAATCTCTGGCAATGCAGCAAATCATGAGATGGCCCATTCTCTATTGTTTATTGACAAATACGTTTCTTATAATAAAAATATGGGTTGAATTTAGTTCGCACTGAGAATATCATTCTCAAAACAATATATAAGAAAACTTTATCAAGTTATTTGTTGGGGCTAATACTTAGGTATTCAAGGTCATAACTTTACGAAATGATTTTGGTTTCTTCTGAATATTGCCAAAATAGCAATGAATCGATTGTTTGAAGCAAACATTGTGTTCCGATATGGAAAATAATCGACAATTTACTAATTATATATTTTTTGTCAAACCAAACTTTAGGGGTGCCATGCATACCACGATAAGAACAAACAAGTAAAGGAGTATACTTACCCGCCTTCGAATCTCGTCAGAAAATCTTTGTATAGTGTCAGGGAGATATGAAATTAATAGGTCAGAACGTCATTAAAGAGTCTTTACTTTATGTGCACCAACATTGTGGACTCCGTATCGACCTGGGTCAGCCTAAAAAACATTAATCTTTACCTCTATCCCCCCTAAAACGGAATGTGTCGGCCCCTGATAAGCCTGCGCGGACTGCGCGGGCTGAGTCTGTGTCGATACATTACGCAGAGTCCACAATGTTGGCTTTCCTCGTGGAACGGCTCATCTATATCAACTATAGTTTGAAATGCAACGTTATCTCATTCTAATAATAATCGTAAACCCATTTACAAAATGTAACGAATTTGGACACATATTCAGCGTACGACTTTGGAATATATTGCGACAAAGGAGAAATAAGCCTTAATGACCAATTTCTAATTTGGACAGACTGTTAAGAACTCTTTTCAATCCACACGTATAGTTGCCTATGTTTCACAGTCGTCTGCTGTAGATTAATTACTCTCGGAAACGACGTAGAAAAGTTAAGTTTAATAAGAAATATAAATTATACGTATACATAATATTAACACTCATCGTTTGCAAACTGATCCCCATATTGCAACAATCTGATCCCCATACTGCAACACACTGATCCACATACTGCAACAAACTGAACCCCATACTGCAAACCAAACTGATCCCCATACTGCAACAAACTGAACCCCATACTGCAACAAACTGATCCACATACTGCACTAAACTGAACCCCAGACTGCAACAAACTGAACCATACACAAACTGAACCCCATACTGCAACAAACTGAACCCCATACTGGCAACAAACTTAACCCATACACAAACTGATCCCCATACTGCAAAAAACTGAACCCCATACTGCCTTGAACTGAACCCCATACTGCAACAAACTGAACCCCATACTGCAACAAACTGATCCACATACTGCAACAAACTGAACCCCATACTGCAAAAAACTGATCCCCATACTGCAACAAAACTGAACCCCATACTGCAACGAACTGATCCACATACTGCACTAAACTGAACCCCAGACTGCAACAAACTGAACCCATACACAAACTGAACCCCATACTGGCAACACACTGATCCCCATACTGCAACAAACTGAACCCCATACTTCAACAAACTGAACCCCATACTGCAACAAACTGATCCCCCCATACAGCAACGAATTGTCTCCTTCGTGTAGTGCCTAGCATTCGGATTAACCCTTTCTCACATACAACAAATATACAGCAGACGACTTTGAAATGATCAAGTCCAAAATATATAAAATCTTTTTAAATGATAGTATGCTTATTGAATAGAGTAGAAATCATTGTTGCAAATGGAGAAAATTGCTCATTATGGGCAATTTGTCTTTTTGCCACAATGGTTTCAAAGTCGTCTGCTGCATAAAGCGCTATATGTGGAAAGGGAGACCAGGATTCGAGCCCCGGTCTTACCATATCCTTTAAAACATGGCTTTCGGGAATAGGATTACGACTGATGTATCGATTCCATGATAAATAATACCGGTTGTACTAGTAAATGACTCAGACAATTGAGCCGTTCCACGATAAAACCAACATTATGGTCTCTGTTTAATGTATCGAACCAGATCAGCCTGCGCAAGGTCATCCGGGCCGACACATTCAGTCTTATGGGATAGAGGTATAGATTAATGATTCTTGAAACAGAACATCCATAGGAGGCGAAAAGTAATTGTTCGGATTAGCCTGCGTGGTATGCTTATTATTAGGCTGATCCGGGTCGATACGTAACGCAGATTCCACAATGTGGATTTTCTCGCGAAACGGCTCAAATACTGATGAAAAGTGGCGGAAAGACCATCCCGCATATCCTGGTACAAATCATATAACTATGACTTAGTGAAAGTGGGCGTTTTCTGACATGTCTCTTTGAATATATGCAGCTGATTGGTGAGTCTTTGTGTTAATTGATCTGTATTTATCATTGTTGCACAATCGTGTGATCATTTCCACGTGTTTCCGTTTGGTTGAGTGTTTGTTTAGTGCTTAACGCCGCTTTAAGCAACTGTTCAGTTTCCTGTGTGAGTAGCCAGTGCCGAAAAGTATTCGGTATGACCCTGCCATGAATCGAATTCGCACATCCCGCATCCAAGGCGGACATTCTTTATATACACCGCTACGACCACGTGTTTCTGCTGCGACAATATGGTGGTATGAATCGATTCATATTATCCGAAACCACACGTATTGCTTTTATATGTGAGTCGCTACTGATGGTTTGGGGTCTTAATGCATCTTTGTACAGTGAAGACTAGAGCGAGCACGTGCATCCACATAAGCTTACCAGAACCTGTTCTGACGACTACATGTCCTTTATTCCTATATACACTGTTTTAGGATCGTCTAACGATGTTGTGTCTTAATGCGTAATCTGCATCTCCGCTTAGACCCACCAGAGCCTTCACTGACCACCTACATGTCATTTAGTCGTGAATACTGACCACCTACATGTCATTTAGTCGTGAATACTTACCATCTACACGTCATTTAGTCGTTTATACTAACCATTTACATGTCAATTAGTCATTTATACTAACCATTTACATGTCATTTAGTCGTTTATATTAACCATTTACATGTCATTTAGTCGTTTATACTAACCATTTACATGTCAATTAGTCATTTATACTAACCATTTACATGTCATTTAGTCGTTTATATTAACCATTTACATGTCATTTAGTCGTTTATACTAACCATTTACATGTCATTTAATAGTGAAAACTGACCATCTACATGTCATTTAGTCGTTTATACTGACCATTTACATGTCAATTAGTCGTTTATACTGACTATTTACATGTCATTTAGTCGTGAATACTGACCACCTACATGTCCTTTAGTCGTTTATACTGACCATCTACATGTCATGTAGTCGTTTATACTGACCATTTACATGTCAATTAGTCGTTTATACTGACTATTTACATGTCATTTAGTCGTGAATACTGACCACCTAAATGTCATTTAGTCGTTTATACTGACCACTTACATGTCATTTAGTCGTAAATACTGACCACCTACATGTCATTTAGTCGTTTATACTGACTATTTACATGTCATTTAGTCGTTTATACTGACCACCTAGATGTCATTTAATCGTCTATACTGACCACCTACATGTCATTTAGTCGTGAACACTGACCACCTACATATCTAAGTCGTGAATACCAACTACATGACTGTCATTTTATCGTTTATACTGATCACCTACATGTCATTTAGTCGTTTATACTGATCATTTACATGTCATTTAGTCGTGAATACTGACCACCAAGATGTCATTTAGTTATGAATACTAACCACCTACATGTCATTTAGTCGTGAATACTGATCACCTACATGTCATTCAGTCGTGCATAATGACCACCTAGATGTAATTTAGTCGTGAATACTGACCACTGACATGTTATTCAGTTGTGAATACTGACCACCTACCTTTCATTTAGACGTTTATACTGACCATTTACATGTCATTTAGTCGTAAATACTGACCACCTACATGTCATTTAGTCGTTTAAACTGACCATTTACATGTCATTTAGTCGTGAATACTGACCACCTACATGTCAGTTAGTCGTGCATACTGACCATCTACATGTCATTTAGTCGTTTATACTGACCACCTACATGTCATTTAGTCGTTTATACTGACCATTTACATATCATTTAGTCGTAAATACTGACCGCCTACATGTCATTTAGTCGTGAATACTGACCACCTACATGTCATTTAGTCGTTTATACTGACCACCAAGATGTCATTTAGTCGTGAATACTGACCCTCTACATGTCATTTAGTCGTAAATATTGACCGCCTACATGTCATTTAGTCGTGAATACTGACCACCTACATGTCATTTAGTCGTAAATACTGACCACCTACATGTCATTTAGTCGTGAATACTGACCACCTACATGTCATTTAGTCGTAAATACTGACCGCCTACATGTCATTTAGTCGTTTATACTGACCATCTACATATCATTTAGTCGTTAATACTGACCATTTACATGTCATTTAGTCGTGAATACTGACCACCTACATGTCATTTAGTCGTGCACACTGACCAGCTACATGTCATTTAGTCGTGAATACTGACCAACTAAATGTCATTTAGTCGTGAATACTGACCAACAACATGTCATTTAGTCGTGAATGCTGACCACCTACATGTCATTTAGTCGTGAATACCAACTACATGTCAATTAGTTATCGTTTATATTGACCACCTACATGTCAATTAGTCGTTAATACTGACCACATACATGCCATTTAGTCGTTTATACTGACCATTTACATGTCATTTAGTCGTGAATACTGACCACCTACATATCATTTAGAAGTGACTACTGACCACCAACATGTCAATTAGTTGTTTATACTGACCACCTACATGTCAATTAGTTGTTTATACTGACAACCTACATGTCATTTAGAAGTGAATAGTGACCCTCTACATGTCATTTAGTCGTGAATACTGAGCACCTAGATGTCATTTAGTCGTGAATACTGAACATCTACATGTCAATTAGTCGTTTATACTAACCACCTACATGTCATTTAGAAGTGAATACTGACCATCTAGATGTCATTTAGTCGTTTATACTGACCACCTACATGTCATTTAGTCCTAAATAATCTTCTGTCAAGATTCAACATTCTTTAATTTGTAATACAAGGCCTTCGGTCCACACTATGCTTTTAAATACATATTATTTTTAACATTGAGTGACGTGTTTTAAAGTATTGATGGAAAACAAATATATATTATTATCCATTTTGACTAGTAAGCTGTTTTTAATTCCGCTCCGATCATATCGCTTCAGGAATATAATAGTGCGCTTAGTTCTAGATTCATGACTTTTAGATGTTTTCAAATTAGAAAGATCCAAGCAAGTGTTTGATAACTCACTATAGTTTGATGTCAATTGTTACATATAAGACATGAACATAAAGATACGTAATACTAACAGTACGTGAAAAAGACTTCTTTCTCACAATATTTTCAATTTTATCATTATAAGATTATTTGTTTCTGTTTGTGATTCATAAGTTGCCATAAGATACTTTTACTATGTCTTCAAAGATATATTACTTTAGAATATTAAGTTAATTCATAATAAGATTTCGTGAATAGAAATATTTACACTGATAAGCATGATGATATACAAAACTGAACTGTTCCACCTTTTATAAATACACTGTTTCCAAACTTACCCTAGTATATTTGTGGTACAAATACAGAACAAAAACAGACTTAAACAAAACCAAATAAAGTCATTTAAGTACCCAATCGATTACTACTAGGAAATTCTAACATCTTTATCAGAGGTGCCGTTAATGTTTCCAAGTAAAAATTCTGTTCTTTGAACGCAAGTTGTAAATATCTCGCAAGAGAATAAATGAAACTGTTGTTTGACATTGCATTATCATATAAAGTAAGTTGTTTGAGGTTGGAATATTCAACCAACGTTTTGGGAAATTTCAATCAAATATAACTCTAGCCCCACAAGTTACCTTTATCCGATCCTGCTGGGTTGAGTCAATGAGACCCTAAATTAAATGGAATTTGTAGTACAACCTCCACATTCCTTGTATTGAAACATTTCCTCATCATATGTGCCGTTGGACGGGAAAACCAACATTGTGGACTCTGCGTAACGTATCAGCCCGGATCAGCCCAAGTATGCCGTACAGTTTAAGCCGGACAGATACTTTTCGCAACCTGTAGGATTTTCTGTTTCACGAATAATTACTCTATACCTGTATCCACCTGAGACGGAATGTGTCGGATCGGATAAGCCTGTGCGGACTGGGCAGGCTGATCTGGGTCGATTCATTGCACATAATCCATACTGTTGGTTTTCTCATGGAACGACTCATTTCCTCTTGACACACATGAAAATCATAAACAACATTAAAGCAACAATTAAAACACATGTTAATACATATACAACCCATTACAACGTGTTGCCAACACATACATCATGGAAAAGGTTAAGAACTATACAACTTTGTAAATTTAAATCAATATTAATACTTAACAGATAGTCAACAGCTTGTTACAGCGGCAATTTCACCAATGATTGTTTTGGTCCCGATAGTACGCAAATCTTGTTTTTGGTCGATCGGCCGCATTTTTGCGAAAATAGTCGGAAACCTGTGAGCACTGTCGAGCACTACCTTCGGGGGAAGATCTGGCGCGATAGCCGCAGTCCTCCGAGGGTCTGGTACCGAAAGAGTGATCGGCTACTGTTTTTAAACATGTTGAAAAATAGTACCCAAAAACCGTCGGCCCGTGGTCGTCTTGGTCGTCCGAGGGTCCCCTGAAGGTCCCATTGTCTCGCCCGCCCTCTGGAGCTTTATTATAGCCTCTGCGGCTTTCTACCGAGGGTCGTGAGAAGCGGGTCTTTACCGGGCCTTTGACGTGTACCTGCGGGTACTTGCGCGTACTTTTGCATGCTTGCACCCCGAAAACGTGTCGATCAAGCGAGGAAGGTCCGTGATTTGTCCCCCAGCCATGGTTCATTGGTCGGGACTCAATCGGGTCAAAAAAGGGAAGATTGGAGGCGACTCAGGACGACAAACGGGGCGATCAAAATAATTGATTCATCGGGTACAACCTGGTCCAGATCAGGCCGATTGGAAAAAACAATCCTTGGTGAAATGCAGCCATATGAAATCTACTTTTTCTGTATTATGTTTCGGCATGCTTCAAGAAACTAATCTTAGTTTATACTTTACAAACGTGCATAAATATCTTCCCATCAAGTCATACTGTGCAATCCAAGTTTACTATGGCTTTCAGACTATGCTTGACTGTCCTGTAACTAACTGACAAATATTACATATACGGAGCGGATAGCACAGGCGCGCATGGTGGTCTGAATCTGTATAACAAAATGACTGTCGTCGTTCAAAAAGGGTATTTATCATAACACACACAATAAACAACAAACAATAAAATTGCAATTCATGTAATATCTTGGTACTGTCCAGTTTACTTCATAGACTTGACATATGTCTAACGAAGTCTGCTATAAATGCTCGTTATATGTTAAGCGTCGAGTGAAAACCATAATGCATGACTAATATCAGAGCGGTTTTATCGATTGACTCAGCGGAAATGTCTTCTCCCTCTTCCGTGATTCAGAGATCCATATCAAGTCTAGCCCTGATGTGTTTAATAATCTTCATTCCTTATGTTACGTTCCAAAGAACAATTCATATTGAAGATACATATTCTATACTTGCGTGAAGGCTGAAATATGTACAGTAGTAACATTCTTAATTAATAACATATTTATATGATTATACATGTGGCAATTACATGTTTGCCATATATCACATGAGTAAAACCTGTGTGCATTGGACATCATTTTCTATCTACACCTACTATGAGAAATATAATTCAATTAAATCAGTATGACTATAACATGACTAATGGATTAGATATGTATGCAGATTGGCCAACTCGCCCAGGAACGACCAGAGATTAAACATATTTTAGCAAACAAAATCTGGAAACCAGTGCCCATTTGTCAAATATTGAACAAAGACATGTTGAGCTTCATTCGCATTTAACTATCATGTTGTATTAATAAAATATATCTATGATAATTTAGGAATAGCATAACTCAAAGAGAGCAACAGTTAAGTTTATCAAATCATTTACACAACAGATTCTCATGACTATTCTTCGTAATTTTGTTTTTAACTTTCATGAACAAATATATATATATATCATACACGTCAACACAGTCCGACTGTCCAAACCTGAAAGACTGGACACGAGTACTTTCCTCGGGTAATTTAATTTATACAGCGCCACCTAGCGTGCATTGCTTTCAAACAGGGGGAAATTAATTTTCTCCTTATTCGATTTTCTCAAACGCAGACAATTACATTTCTTTATTATGAACCCAGGCGTGGGGAAATGTACAAGTTGGCTTTTCTGAAGAGTGCAGGTGCGTACCAGTCTGTACATCTAACAAGTCTTGTCAGAATCTACATGTGTTGACAGAAACGTTTAAGAAGCATATATGTGAATATAATTGGACCAGTTAAGATATTGATAAGACTGAGGGTGGACGTGTTGATCTTGATCTACACTGTTAACAGAGGCCAACTTGTACGTTTTACCATGGACGGGCTCATATCTTTTTTTTTGTTAAGAATTTTGGTTTAAACAGGAAAATGTAATCCCATGATTTTAGTGCAGTTCATAGGGTAGACTTTTCGAGAAAACTCAACAGTTGACATAGCAGCCATGCTTCGTGTTCGTACTGTGGGAACTAGCAATGTATGCACCCAGTATTCACAGAAGTCGTTTCGAAGAATGGTGATCTTCAACGTTTCTACATTTTTGATATCCATACTATGTAACAGTGAACTGATAAAAGAATTGAAACTTTTACTCAAAAACAGTGGACCAGTTGGAATCGATATGACTTTGTGTTGACTTTGTGTTGACTGTGCGACGGAAGTTGGTTAATGACATACATGTTTGTTTAAACAAGAATATCTGTTTGCTAAATATAGACCTAACCCCATGCAGAAAGAGGCTCCGATCCAACGAGACAATCACCCAACAACGTCAGATTGTCGAATGGGATTTAAGGATCAATATTAATGTCGATATATCCTCATCCTCCATTATCATATGAGCCGTTTCCACGAGAGAACCAACAATGTGGACTCTGCGAAAAGTATCGACCCGGATCAGCATAAGTATGCCGCGCAGGCTTACCCGGACAGACAATGTTCGTCTCCTGCAAAATTTTCTGTTTCAAGAACCATTTCTTTAAACCTCTATCCCCGAGAGACGTAATGTGTCGGCCCGGATAAGAGAACGCGGATTGCGCAGGCTGATCTGGATCGATACATAACGCAACGTCTATACGTTGGTTTTATCGTGGGATAGTTCATATACTTAATGTTTAAATCAAATACTTAGCTATAATTACATGAATGTATTAAGCATACTTTGATTGATCACACGAACCTATTAATAACTTGAAGTATTTTATGGCTTCTTTTTTACTTCGAATTATAGCGAGTCTACTATGAACAGTTAATAAATTCAACAAACTAATATATATAGCACGAATTACGAAAGAATAACCCTTTACCTAAAAATTAGATATCGTTAATGTCATTTTAGCATGGATAAACAGTCAACAACTTATTGATCTATGAGTCATAATCTTAAATTTGAAAGTGAACTTTTCACATGAACTGTACTTTTGATGTTCTTTAAAGCACTACTGGTTGATATATGTATTGAATTGCCAAAGCTGTGTTTTCACAGTTTTATTGCACGTTTTCATGATAGGACCATTGTCGTTCAGATCTAGACATAATCCTGATGCATCGTGTTGGATTTGACTTCCCTGAAAAACAAACATATTTAAACATGACCTCGTATTCCAAACAATGGTTCTGCAAGCAACAGGCGAAAACGGGTCTTATTGCATAAACGAGCAGTGAATAGTCAGGTGAATCAGTGCATACGCAAATTCTCGCAAGAGCCTTTCATGTCTACTTACATATATATGACCTCATATAAGGTGTAATTTCTGAGACATTTTTGAGGTTTATACCATGAGGTTTTACGCATACACATTGGATGCTATAATGGCGATCTAAAGAGACTATACGTAGGCCGTGATTAGAATGAAATATCATTTGAACCATTCCACGAGATAACCAATATTATGGCCTCTTCGTAATGTATCGACCCAGATCAGCTTTCACAGTCCGCGCAGGCTTATCCGGGCCGACCCGTTCCGCCTCAGGGATATAGATATATATTGTAATGATTCCCGAAACAGAGAATACACAGGAGGCGACAATTGTCTGTCCGGATTAGCCTTCGCAGCTTGCTTAGGATGACCCAGATTGACACTTTACGCAGAGTCCACAATGTTGGTTTTCTCGCGTGATGGCGCATTTGACACCGAACGACGACGTTAATCGTATAACTGTCATAATTCGAATATAATGTGCAGTAGCAAAGCTCGTGTAGATCTGATGACTGCCCGTTACAGTTCGTCTCAGATTGACCTTTGCGTCAGCCAATCATATTGCCGCCTACACAAACGTTCGGTATTAACAGGGGATATAAAACATATACATAAACGAGAAAGAGAAGCGATGATTGAAAAGATCCGTTTGTATAAAATATTTAAATTTAAATGTATAGTGTCAAGTCGAGACGACCTTGCATGCGTTGTCAACAGATCCAATGTGCGTAGAATGGAGTATTTTGGTTTAATTACAGTGATATTGGCATAACGATATGATAGTAATTCTACCCATACCTGATGGTGAGTCCATGTGTGTTGTAGTCCTATAATACAATCTTCTAGCATCGGTCGTTCGTCAACGTTCGGGTGTTTTAAAACAACGCATTGTAACATAGTTCTCAATAATCCATCGTTTGTTATAGCAAACACCTGAAACAACCAACATTGGTTCGATGAATTGTTAAGCCTTTCCCAGATACAGACACTTTCAAATGCCAATGTAGCGGATGACTTTTTCCACAGAGTTTTCATCTTTATTCAATTATTGTTCGTTAATTTATAGAAAATTTCCATATTTTGCCAAAATGTTTTCAATGTCGTCTGCTACATATTTTGTCATATGTAAGAAAAGGCTTAGGCAATTCCTTGTATAAATATTTATTTCTTTTTAACTTAAATACTCGTATGGAAGGGACTAAACACGATGCACGTTTTAGGAATCGTTAATAATATTTTCGACATATTATATACATTCTACTAAAATAATTCATAAATAAACTTCATGGCGAAAATTGTAAGTACATTAGATTAAAACAACAATTCAATACAATTGTTTCATACCTATTTTTTAATCTATCTTTTATATAAAAGTTCACATGTCATCAGATTTTAATTAAATTATCTAAATGTTTGAAGCTACAGTGGACTCACGGTAATTTTAAACAGACCTATAACAACCGAGTTATTGATATGTCCGAGTCATCCAACGATGTATGCTTAATAACAGCTTTATAATTAATTTGTGCTTAAATGTTTATAATGAAAATGAAGCGATTTAAACGATATATTCGAAATATCAAATCGAGAGTACACTTTAAATAACTAGAGTTTGTATCAAGAAATGGAATAGAGTTTGACATAAAAAGGTGTACCTGTGTTGCAGAGAAATAATGACAATTATAATCAAACAATTCATTCGGGGCTTGGTACAGATATCCATGATTGTCAAGGCATGTATTGGTGTTTATATTCCTTGCTGAACCCCATGCTCGCACATTCTCATTCATAACGAACAGTTCTGGCCATATGTTCTTCATAAACCAGGAAAATGGTTTACACTGTAACTTTTCTTTAAGAGCCAGTCGATCAGACAGATCGCCAACATCCAATGCCTGTAATTATAATTAATTCACATTCCGTCTTACCAAGCATATGACACACTAATTAACAAACACTGTACTCTACTAATGAGTCGTAATATTATTATCAATTCAATCTGAACAATATTTTAGCCTTACACAGTTTTCAAAGTTCTTGTCCTCGGTAAACATCTGTTAAATAAACATGCTAAAACTTGATTTGTTTTATCTTTCCTTAGGCTGTCTATTTTCATAATTGAAAGATGGATAAAGGGCGAAGTAATACTTTTGTCAAAAGTGTGTTGTCCAGTGGTATTATATTTCTTACTTGAATGCGTCACTTATATATATAACTATCTAACAATTACATTTTGACTCCATCGCTTAACTCTGTCAGCGCCAAAGGCAATATTGAGTTTTTTGCAAACAATACTGATTCAGGTGAGTCAGCTCGTAACGAGCTGTCTCACCTGAAATCAGCATAGTCCAAACTGTTATTACATGAAAAATGGAGACGCCCGATTTTGAACATGGAAGAGTCTATTTTAAACAAGTCGGCGCTGAAAGAGTTCAGCAATAAATATCACAGTCCTTTGGTATAAAACAGACCCCGATGATTGATAGTCAAAATGTTATTGTATTAATTAAATATATTAATTGCTTTTATTGACGCCGCGTGGAATCAAGTCAAATTATCTCTGAAAACACTCTTATAACCTATTTAAAAACATACTTTAATTATCTCTGAAAACACTCTTATAAACCTATTTAAACACATAGTTTAATTAGCTCTGAAAACACTGTTATAACCTATTTAAACACATAGTTTAATTATCTCTGAATACATTATGGTAACCTATTTAAACACATAGTTTAATTATCTCTGAATATATTCTGGTAACCTATTTAAAAAGATAGTTTGATTATCTCTGAAAACACTCTTATAACCTATTTAAAAAGATAGTTAAATTATCTCTAAATACAATCTAGTAATCTATTTAAACACATAGGTTAATTATCTCTGAATACATTCAGGTAACCTATTTAAACACATAGTTTAATTATCTCTGAACACACTCTGGTAACCTATTTAAATACATAGTTAAATTATCTCTGAATATACTCTGGTAACCTATTAAAACACATAATTTAATTATCTCTGAACACACTCTGGTAACCTATTAAAACACATAGTTTAATTATCTCTGAATATACTCTGGTAACCTATTAAAACACAAAGTTTAATTATCTCTGAATACATTCTGGTAACCTATTTAAACACATAGTTTAATTATCTCTGAACACACTCTGGTAACCTATTTAAACACATAGTTTAATTATCTCTGAACACACTCTGGTAACCTATTTAAACACATAGTTTAATTATAATTATTCCATCAGCCTTGTCTTCTACACATCTTTTGACGGCCATTTTCATTGAGCAGTCCTAATGTTTGACATTATGCTGTTTGTTAGGAGCACGTATATATATATTGTTCATGTCATAAACATAAGAAAAGTTGTCCTAAATAAAATGTGTCTTGTAGTTGTGTCCAATAAGATTGCTATATTTCATCGAAGTTGGTATAATAATAATAACAATTATAACTAGAACTATCACTGAATATGATGAATACCCCCAAAACAGCACATTAACTCAAAATATGGCTTCCGACCGACCAACCAAAAGGACCATAACTCTGTAAAGTAACATGCAATTGTAAGACCTTTATGATATGCACAAACAGTACTCATTTTGAACTTTGACCTCTGAGTATGACCTTGACGTTTGAGGTACATGCCACCTCATCATGGTGACCATGTGTGTCCAGTAACTTGAGAATCCTAAGATGCATAGTTGAGATGCGGGCCGGACAAGGTAGTCCTATCAAACAGTATTCTTTTGACCTTTGACCCTTTGATCTCTGAGTGTGACCTTCACATTTGAGGTACAAATCACCTCATCATGGTGAACATGTGTGTCCAGTAACTTGATAATCCTATGATGCATGGTTGAAATGCAGGCCGGAAAAGGTACAGTTCTATCAAATAGTACTCATTTTGATCTTTGACCTCTAAGTGTGACCTTGATATTTAAGGTACATGCCTGGGTCTTGTTCGCGACACGCCACCTCATCATGGTGAACGTTTGTGCCAGGTTTCTTTCAAATCCTATGATGTATTGTTAATATGCGAGCCGGACAAGGTTGGGTGGGACTGACATACAGACATACAGACAGACAGACGGCCAGACGTAAAAGGGCCATAACTCTGTAAAAAGAAACCGCAATTGTAAGACCTTTAAAGTATGCACATCTTCTCTTGGTATAGAAGCTTCATGTAAAATGTTATTGAATTCCACCAAGTGGTTTGTAAGAAATAGGCCTGACAAAATATGGCTTCCGACCAACCGACCGACATTTTTTAAGTAAAACAATTTGTATGTACGTTTTCTTAACAGAGTACAGTGTCATAACATCGCTATTTCATGTCAATATGGCGTATTCTCCTCGAAGTTGGTATCGCTATTTCATGCCAATATAGTGTATTCTCCCCAGCGTTGACAAAAATGAAAAAGTAGATCATAATCGAAGTAGGTTCCCTCATTTGTTTATTTCTATTGTTGGGGATGGGGAGTATTTACCTACATATTTGGGATATAGTGATAGATGAGTTCCTTATGCTGAGGTTCCATCCATACTTCTACTGCTCGTTTATAGTTGAATTGCTCTACCTCATTTCTACCACCCGGGAAACTGTAGGGTTGTGAGCGAGCGACGTGACCGATATGAGAGCAGGGCACGTGCACAAGTTTTCCTCCGCAGAGCCATATCTATGTTATCAAAAAATATTTGTAATATATACAGTCAGGTGTTGGCATACATGTATGCATTTGCAAGGAATCACACGTTACAGTTCTCTGATCCTAGTAATCAATGAAAAAAAACCAATGATAGCAATATTGACAGGCAAAAGCTTGCGTGCCTAAGCTAAAGGTTAATCACATATTCGAGTTATCGCGAGTCCACTGCTTTTTCATCAGAATATATAGTAATATAGTACAGTAACATGGCACACTTACTCGCCAAGCCAGTTCCAGATTTTCTCCGCCCCACACTTTCATTTTGTCATCGTATGTCCCAATGTCTTCAACAAACTTTCTGTCTATTGCAAATGCCGCTCCGACCATAACTGTGCCTCTGGAAAAAATAAAAGAAGAGCTTGTTTTAAGAAACCAACCTTAGGACATTTGTGACCAGTGTCGAACCAGATCGACGTTTGACAACATTCAAGGTGACACGCGGCATTCTTGCTTCAACAATTAGCTAAGCAGTCAGAAAACACATGGAAACTGGCCGCTGTGATATGACTGAAAAAGTGTTAACAAGAATTACGCGTAATTAAATGTCTCGCTGTCCAGCGATTTGACTATCAAAGCAAGTGTTAAAGACAAAAAGTAAAATAACAAAACTTTAACGTTGAGCTAAACTCAATTGTAAATATGGCAAATGACAAAAAGTCCAACAGTACATAACATTTATAAAAAGAATTTCCAACGATATGAGCCCAAAACCAATAGTTCATTAAAACTGTGGTCAATCTAACACAAAATGAAGAAGGTATGTTTGATTCTCAAAATCCACCAACATTCATGTTTTTTACCCCAAAAATAGCTTACACTCATTAGCTACAACAAAGAATGTCATGAAGACTATAAGATATAACTATGACTGAAGTTTGAAAACCCTAGCACTTGTACTTTTTGAGAAAATGTAAACAAATAAAATTCTAACTTTCAGCTAAACACAAGGTACAAAAATACAAGAAATAAAAAAAAAAAAAAAAAAGTGCAAACATTTGACCCTAAAACGCATTTGACATGTTACAGTACTTTATTATGAAATGTGTGTTTGAAAACCCTAGCACTTTTACTTTTGAGAAAATTTATAAAAAACGAAACTAACTAAACAAAAAGTACAAAAATAGAAGATATTGAAAAGAAATCCAAATTATTTTACCCCAAAACCCGTTTGATATGTTGATATACTTTATTTATGAAATGTGTCTGCACAATTTCAAAAAAATGAAGAAACTATGTATGTCATATTCTCAAAATCCGCAAACAATCATGTTTTTGACCCAATAGAAGGGTATTAGATCAAATATGAAATCCCTAGTACCAGTTCTTATTGAGAAAAAGTAAATTAAAAACCCGTTAAAGTTGAGCTAAACGCAAAGTTCAAAAATACAAGTAACAAAAGAAAAAAAAAATCAAAATGTTTGACCCAAAAATCCGTTTGATATGTTGAAGTATTTTATTTATGAAATGTTTGTGCAACATTTGAAATCAATCTAACAAAAAATGAAGAAGTTATGTCGAATTCTCAAAATCCACCAAAATCCAACAGAAATCATGTTTTTTACCCCACAAAGAAGGTCAAACTCAGCATCTTCAGCATACAGTGTGAAGAAGGGTGTAGGATGTAACTATATTCCCAATATGAAAGCTCTAGTACCTGTACTTATTGAGAAATATTAAAAAAAACGAAACTTTAACGTCGAGCTAAACGCAAATGTTTGACGCCGCCGTCGCCATCGCCGTCGCCGTCGGCAGAAAAGCAACACATTAGTCTCGCTTTCGCAACTTCGTCGCAGCGTTTAACACGTATCAACCAACCATACCAACATGGCCATCTGCGGTGCACGATATGGCTCTGCAATGTTCACCAAGAAGCCATATTCAGATTCAAGAAACCTCAGATAAACAGAGTAAGTGTATATAACCTAGGCAGATGCTTAATCAAACTTAAAATAATTATGGTTCGTCATGTCCTTAGAGTACGGTTCATAGTCAATCCATGGACACACGATTAGTGCATCGAATACTTTTCTTACTTATAATAATAATATACGAACCGTAACTTATTCTAGATGTAATAATTATCACAGTTGTGTGTGTGATCATCTGAAAACATCTGTCCGCCATGCAAGAACCCCCCCCCCCCCCCCCCCCCCGCATAGAAGTAACCAAAGAAATATCTACAGTAAGTTATTTGAAAAATATGATAATTACCCTTACATTCTTATGAATCAAAGTCTCAATTGACTACCATTTATTTATTTCCTCGAATTAATAGGATAATTAACATGAATTTTCCAACACAAAAAATATAGAACATGTACAATAAACACATAAATATGAGCCGTCCCGCGAGAAAACCTACATTGTGGACTCTGTTAAAGTATCGACCCGGATCAGCCTAAGAATGCCGCGCAGCTTAACCCGGACAGACTCTTTTCGCCTCCTATGGATTTTCTGTTTCAGGAATCATTACTCCATACCTCTTTCTCCCAGAGACAGAATGTGTCGGCCCGGATTAGGCTGCGCGGACTGATCTAGTTCGATACATTACGCAGAGGTCATAATGTTGATTTTCTCGCGCGACGGCTCATATAGACATGTTTCAAAGTACAGTTGTAATTTGCGCTTATCCCTGTATGTTTGTAGTTTATATATGTAATACCCATATAGAACACTTTCAAAGAAACTAAAGGGCAGGTATTCCAACAGGTAGACATATATTAAATTCCGACGGCCAATTGAAGCGAGGATATTTCTATGTATTTATGTACTCGTTTTAACAGTTTTATGGTACAGTTTTATCTTAATATTCAACTCATTAAAAAGACTATTAAAGTATGTTATACTTATAGCAATCTAACTAAAAGTAGATATGGAATAATATCAAATACTCCTCAGGGTGGTTAAAAACCATCATGGCTACACTAATTTTCGACATCGAACTGCTTCCCATGTCCACGATGTTTACCTGTAACTGAGATATCTGTTATACCTCAAGTTTAGATTTCCATATCAAAACCAAGAGACCAGTGGTTTGGGTTACAGCCGGAACTTACGAAAGCTATCGAAAGTAGCCTTCAACCCTCATCAATTTACTGCAGCAGACGGTTTTGAAAATGTATTAGCAAAAATATGAACAATCTCTAAAATTGAAAGTATAGATATTAAATGGAGTTGAAAACATTGTGGTAAATGAAATAATTGCTCAGTATGCTAGAGATGCGTCGTCAAAATGTCTTGAGGAAAGGGTTAATTCAAATCCAATAAGTAAAATATGTGTTTACATTCTTATATCTTCTTTAGTTTTCCCCAATTGGTCGTGTCTGAAAAATGTCTCAAAGAACGCGAGCTTCCAATTAAATCCATATTTATGTATGACCTCATGGTAATATCTGTACTCCATTGAATCCCACTGTATATAGTCAAGTATGCCCATAGCAACGGTCTTCCGGTCACGTGATACTACTTCTAGTAATGGCTCCAACCTGCATAAATGAAAATAATTTAACAGAAAATGAAACTAAAAATAACGAGTGAAGCTGTGCATTCTGACGTATTGAAAATCAACTAATATGTTTATGTGAATTAACAAAATATTACTTATGAATAGTCCGAAGTATCTCGCATTGCTGTGTGGAAGCAATGTCTTTTATTCAAATGCAGTCTCAGTAAAAAGAATTACCAATCAGTGTTGACTTCCATGTGACTGTCTAAGAATACAATCACATCTCCAGTGGCGTTCTTGAATCCCATTAATCGTGCTTGTATTAGTCCTGTTCTCTCTGGTAGTCGTATTAGTTTTACGAGACCCATGGGGAAATGGGTTTCAATATATACTGTTAACTGAGATTTTAACTCCACTGAAAAAAAAAGAACACTAGACTACACTTAAACTTCATTAATGCCATACAATTCTTATTCGAACATTAACGCAATTGTGGAAAAAATCTATTTTAATGTCATCCGTTGCATGATTAATGATCCGCAAACAGCATATCCATTTGTAATCGATTGTTTAATCTCGAATGAGAACACTAAAACGAAAACCGTTGAGACTTGAGAATGAAGACAAGAGTTTCACAAGATATGTTCAAGCAGTCAAAATAAAATGGTTAAGATTGCCTGTATGGATATAAACAAGTTCTCCGTTGAATATTTCACAAGCAGAAAAGCACATTAGTCTACATACGCCATTGGTGAATACTTTACTGTAGTTTAAACTTATTTATTATACAACGATTGCGAAACAAACGTTAAGCTTATATTAATCACGCTCGATGTCTGCTACCTGGAGACTTAACCTGTACGCAAGCCGTTTTAGTGGAAAAATCAAAACCGCAGAACCCGCTTATCACGGGATTCGAACCCGGGACCTTTTGAACGAGAGACCGACGCTCTACCATCGTACCACTGATTATTTAATATTTCAAAAAAAAATTACAAGCTTATACGCCATTGATGATAACTATACATTGATTGTTTATTGTGTTGTATTCGCCCGCGGTCATTTATCACTCGTCGATTATTAACCCTTTCCCACATACAACAAATTTACAGCAGACGACTTTGAAAACAATCATACAAAAAGATGGAAAATCTATAAGTATAATTATTGAAAAAAGTTGAAAACATGTTTGCAAAAGGTGAAATTTTCCACATGTTTTCGAAAAGCCGTCTGCTGCAGAGGCGTCGTAAAGCGTCTATATAAGGGAAAGGATTAAAGGGATGTACATGACAGTATTCTCAAATAACTGATAAAATAAAGGTTGCTAATCCGATATTACATCTAGGTGATGGATCCTTTTTTTCGGATCATTTCTATCTAAAGCTTATCAGAGTTTTCCTTGTAGAAACAGGCAATCTTATAGGTTCTCATCTCTAGACTTACCCATCGTGCTGTTATCGTCCACAAGAATGGTTTCATGTAACCATTTCCGGGGGCTACGATTCACTATACTATAGACTGTACGCAGTAACATGGATGGCCATTCGTCGTAGAACGGTATGACAATACTTGCTGTCAACAACGTCTGCGGAAGGGTTCGATTTGCACAACTGAAAATTAAATTGTCAATAAATTATACTTCCTCGTTTGAACTATTTTGTAAAGACGCTTTGTTTGTGCATAGGTCATACAAACGTCTGTATTCACTATTCACTAGTTGTGCTCCTTTTTGAAGATAGTGCATTTTCGTTTTGAAGGTATGATTTTTATAAATTTGACAGTTATTGGGTTTAAAGTGTACTTGAATTGAATGCTGCCATAGCTTTGGTTCTATATTATTATTTTACATTTGTCCTTACTTGTAAACAGTAAATGTAATAGAACTGATGTCTTGTTCACCAGAGTATAATTTTCTCAATGTGAGCTCTTGTGCCTCCCTATGTTCATCACGAACAATTAATTTGCCGAATTCTCTAGAGGTCTTATGTGTCAATGCTGACGAAGCTATTGTCCTATTAGATTGTTGACATTTTTTATAACTTTTAAACGGACACTGTTATGGAGCCAATTTAGTGTTCACCTGAGAATAATTTGCGCAATGTGAGCACTTCTGATCCCCCTAAGTTCATCGTAAACCTTGTCGAAGTATCTATGTAATGTTCTTCTTTCAAGCTTCATAAAAGAACATACATAATCATCGTATCTTATGGATTTGAGGTATGGGATATGAATGAGGCAGTTAGATTAGAAAGTATTCATTTAAAATTCTGCAAACAAATACTGGGTGTAACGTTACAAAATCAAAATTCTTTCGTTTATGGATTGATTTATTGCTGTTGCTGTTTTTAAAAGTTGTTCAGTCATATCACGGCGGCCGGTTCACCTACTCATGCGTTTACTGGCTATCTCACACCAGCACTACACACAACCATCTTTTCAAACAGATGGCTGCGTTTTCACATAGACTGTTAGCCCATTGGTGAAAGACGAATGACGCTTGTCATAGTGACTTTTGTCAAACGTCAGAAATAATGGATTTCTAACTCACACCCCAGGATTAACAGCCCGCGTCGCTACCGACTTAGCAAATGGGGATCGGCTTCGTTTATGGTGAACTCGGTACATATCCATTCAAAATAAGAGATAATTAGAGTAGTAAAATATTGGTTTAAAATAACGTCTTCAAATTGAAAATATATTAAACATAAGTATGACATGATGTTAATTGATCTTCAATTGTTTCCAGACCAGAACTCATGGGCGAAATCGATTAAAGTTAGTTTAGAAACAGTAGGTTTTAATATTGTATGATTAAACCAAGGTGTCGAAAATGTGAAATCATTTCTGTCTGTTTTCAAGAGCTAAAACATATATACTTTTTTTCTGATTTCGTTTTTCAACCATAGTTATATTCAATCAAAATTAAAATCGCTCATACAATATTACGTGTTTCTGCGCATAAATTAGAAAGTTAAGCTGGAAGATAGCACAAACCAAACAAAACACATTATAAAAATAATAATAATTATACTTTATTTATAGATGGTGTTTCATTTAGCCATTGGCTATTTTACAATGAGGCTATCTAAATAGCTATCATAAAGAAACATACAATGATGAAACAATTAATTCCCCTATCATCAAAAAGCCCTACAAACCCGTCCTTCCCCTTAAACAACAAAACAACAATAAACAACAACACCCCCCCCCCCCCTATTAACAACATCAAAAATGAAAACGTCACATGTGATACAGATGCGTCAAAAGAGTTTGTTGAAAAACGAATTACCCGCATGTACTGTGACTGTCTTTTTAAAAGTAATGTATACTCCATAGGATCTATATCAATACATTTGATACCACAAAATGATGTGGAATTGCTTGCGAGTAATATAATAAAGAAAGAAAGACTCGTGATTCACAGAATATGACGTTTTTAAACTATATGCTGCAAAGTTGCATATTTATAATGAAAGACAATTTTAATTATGCACTTTTTGTTAGAATGTCCAATGTTTTCTGATATACGACTGTTAGTTATCAAAAGATGTTATTGGAAACGATTTAGTATGATTCACTTTATTGAATTACTTAAATCTGAAAATGAAAATATAGTTAAAAGCTTGACAATATTTTTATTCAAAGGTTTAGATATTAGGAATAATGTAGATACACTCCATAACAGGATCTGTAAGTCCATTCTCGATGTTCGTCAAAAAACAACTAATATGGCCGTATATGGTGGGCTGGGGGTGATACGCATTATGAGTTATATGTAAGAAAAGAGTACTAAAATACTGGTTAAAGATAATGAACAATGACAACTCTATTATGTATGCAATATGTATTGAACAATGCAATAGTAACAATGGAAATGTTGGGCTATGAGAGTAAAATACTTATTAGATTATCTTGGTTTTGGTAATGTTTGGCATTAGTTTGACAACAATGTAAATTATCTACCTTTATTTAAACAGCGATTGAGAGACAAATTCATGCAAACTTCTTCGAAATTGGATTACTATAGAAAATTCGAAACAATATTTGGTTTTAAATAATACATGGATGTTCTTTTAGATTATGCTTGCATTCTTTCAACATTGAAATGGGGAGATATTTGAGTATTGAGAGATGTAATCGTATTTGTAATGTATGTAATATTAAGCAAGTGGAATCGGAATATCATTGTTTACCTTGCTATCCCTTTTATTCTTATCTGCGAACTAATCATTTTAGTAAATTATAATGGCCGAATTTTCATCTTTTTGTTAATATGCTGTATTCTCATAAGAACAAAATGATATTTATAATTGCCAAGGATTTACGAGATGCATTTAATCTTCGTAATGAAAAAAACACAAAACAGAATGCTATTACAACATGACAACTGCCAGTTAACATTATACCAGTCTGTAATATATACTCATGACCTAAATACTTATTTCCATTGAAGACACTTAAAGGTAAATAATGACCCTTTTTGTACCAACGCGATATGGTAATACATTTAACTCTTCCGTAGAAAGTGATAATGATCTTGGTCATGAGAAAGAGAGCAAGATGAGGAAAAAGAAGAAGAAGATGAGAATATACTCTCATAAAAGCACCAAACCAACTACGAACCCGCTGAATCTAGAGTCCGGCACCTTTCTGTTTAAAGGTATCAGATCACTTGCGTACACATTTAGGTTATATTTCTTCATGAGTCTGTCCACTTTTTCTTTCTCTTTGCCGGTAAATGATACACCCCTTCCATTTTCTCCAGTTTTAGAATCATCATTTAAACCATAATTGTCTATCAATTTATTTCCAGTATTAAAACTTGGGTTTCTCTGATATTCTCCCCAATTATCTGCAACACCGTATGTAATACTTGAGGTATCAATTTTTGTCTCTTTCCGTGATCGTATCGAAAGTCCAGATCCAAAATCGCGATGCAGCAATACAGTTCTATTCTCAAAGATAACAACAGCCTGGTCTGACCACAACATATGGTGGAATGAAACTGCTACTAATGTAATCACTAAAATCACAACACTGTACCTCAGTGCAAACCGTCGACGTAAGATACGAAGTATTTGCATATCTTTGAATTAAAAGTTGGATATTGAAAACAGATATGTGGTACGGATGTATTATACAGAATGTATAACAGATATTTGCTTTCGCTCTAAACGTATGTCACTTTCGGATATTGCGTACAGTGACGAACATCAAAAAGTTGACAATCTGTGCGAATTGTGAGTGTGTGAATTTGGCTTTCCGATAAAAACATTCATAATGATTGAATGAATCTATAGAAACATACATGTATAAATACATTCGTATGGAGGGAGGGAGCTCCATCGAAGTTTGACGTAATGCGGTCGTCATATTAGGTTTCAAGTAGTGATTTGTTAAATATATTCATTTTGGATAAATAAATGACGATAATATGGATAAAAAGGGTTACTTGCGTGGATTAGTGGTCACATGCAATCATTTGAACTTTCTGAAAATAAAGTCATATTTCGAAAATATATTTCAAAAGAAATCATCTACATCAAGCAGACATCTTTTTCATTTGTTCCCTTCTTTTATTTTGAACTTGGCTTATTTTGAACTTAGGTTATGTTTTCTAGTTTATCAGGAATCTTTAATTTTCTTTGAGTTAAACGAATTAGATTTTGATGACTATATCGATAGGCTAAATAATTGTAAGTTCTATTTTGTTTTATTTTGACTATAGTAACCTATATTCTATTCGTGTAATATTTGCTAGCTGAGAAGTCGATAGAACATGTACTACATGAATATTTCAGACTATAAACCCATACCTGAGTGTAACATACACAAGCAATAGACCATGTTCTATATGAATATTTCATACAATTTGTTCTACATAAAATTATCCAATTCTAAAAACATACATTTTGGTAAACAGACTATGTATTAAATGAATATTTTAGACTTTAAATTCATGAATGTTGGTAACCTAGAAAGTCGATAGACCACGAACTTCATGAGTAATTCAGACAACAAACCGCGTACTACACGACTATTTCAGACTATAGACCAAAAACCTTTCGGTAACCTGAAGTGTCAATAGAACATGTACTACATTAATGTAAAAGACTATAAATTCATACATTTTGGAAACCTAGAAAGACGAGAGACCATGTACTAAATTTATATTTCAGACACGAGACTACATGTAATACCTTTTGTTAACCTGGAAAGTCGATAGACCATCTAATACATAAATATTTCAGACTAAAAACCAATTTCTCTTTTGGTGACCTAAACAGACCATGTACTCAATAAATATATAAGACTATTATTTCATACATTTTGGTGACCTAGAAAGTCGATAGACACAATTTCAAATTAATTTCTTTAGAGAATAAACTTAAATTGTTAGTAACCTAGAAAGTCTATAGACCATGTACTTCATGAATATTTCAGACTTTAATCCTATAAAATGTTATTACCTAGAAAGTTGATACTCCGAGAACATATAAGACTATAATCACATACATGTTGGTAACCTAGAACGTCCAAATATCGTGTACTAAATGAATAGTTTATACTTGTAACATGTTAATAACCTTAAACGTCAATATACCCTTTACTAGATAAATATATCACACTATAAACTAATATATTTTGGTAACCTGGAAAGTTGATAGACTATGTTCTACATGAATATTTTAGACTAGAAACTCATATATTTGGTTACCTTGAAAGTCGGTATACAAAGTACTAAATAAATATTTCGGATTATAAACTCATACATTTGTATAACCTACACAATCGATAGACCATGTACTACATGAATATTGAAAACTATACACCCATACTTGTCATGGTGACCTGGAAAGTCGATAGACCATATACTCAATTAGTATTTTAGGCTATAAACTCATACTGTTTGGTTACCTAGCAAGTAGGTATACCAAGTACTAAATTCATATTTCAGATTAAAAACTCATCCTTTTCTATAACCTGGAAAGTCGATAAACCATGTTCTACATGAATGTATAAGACTACATGCAAACATCAGACAATAAACACATAGACTTTGGTAACCCAGAAAGTCGATAAACCGTGTACTGAATTAATATTTCAAGACTTTAGGCCATTTCATTTTGGCAACCTTAAATGTCGAGAGACCATTTCATACATGAATATCTCACACAATAAACAAATATTCTTTGGATAACTGGTCGATTAACCATGTATTAAACTAATATTTTAGACTATTACTTATACAATTTGGTTACCTAGAAAGTCGACTAAATTAGTACTTAATTACTTTTTCATACTATAAACTCATACATTTTGATCACCTAGAAAGTCGATAGATCAAGTACTAATTTAATATTTCAGACTTGAAACTCATTCATGTTGGTTACCTTCATGTATTATATAAAAAATATCAGACTGTAAGCTCTGATATATTGGTAACCTAGAAAGTCGATAGACCATGTACTACATCAATCTTTCAGACTATAACCCATTCTTTTGTGTAACCTGGAAATGTCGATAGACCATGGTCTACATGAAAATATCAGACTATAAACACATACATGTCTGTTACCTACAAAGTCGATAGCTCATGTACTACATGAACATATCAAAATATAAACACATACCTTTTGGTAACCTAGAAGGTCGATTGACCAAGTACTAAACTAATAGTTCAGACTATAAGCTGATATATTTTGACAACTACTAATCAACAGCAATTTCTCCCTTTGATAAAGTGTTTTCAAAAGTCATCTGCTGCAGATTCTACAAACTGCGTCTGCTAATGTAAAAGGGTTAAGACAATCGTATCAGAGTGAGAACATTCGTATTTCAAAATAGGAGTAATAATTCGACAAAATTGACCTGTGTCTTCCTTTTATATCTGGACATACATCTGTGTTCATCAAATGTGTATACTGTTTTATAAATCCACGTGTTGATATGACAGGGTTTCCACTGGACCATATATCTTTGGCCACATTAAACCACATTGAGCCCCCTTCCGTGGGACATTTTTTTTTGTTCAGCTGTATTGATAAACACTATTTTAAGCATAACTTGCACTTTCAATGTGTGTTCTGTCATTGACTAAATGTTGTGATATGATGTATCAATACAGCTAAAAAATATTTTTTATTTCATCATGGTTCACCAATATATAATGATTTTACCAGAGACATATAAAATGTGTTTATATGTCTCTGATTTTACCAATCTAAATGCTTCTAAATCCATTTTATATTGTATCAGCCTAGTATGGTCAACGAAAACACATGAAAAGCTTTAATAACCACAGATCCTCCTACTTGTTATGTTTTTCCATTTACAATGGGCTAATGCAAATTCAAAAGATTTCTGGTCACCACCATCAATATGAAGATTCATAAAAAACATATTCCGTGTTATTACTCATGTAAAATGTTGCGTTAATTACGTAGACAAATTCACTTTCAAGCATGTATTTTAGGCCGTATGTGAGATTGTGCGCAAGAAAATTCCGCAGACCAAAAGCATATTAAAAAGTGTTAAAATGTATTGTTTGAAGTTATCTTCATTTATTTGTATTTTGAAAGCCGGGCGTAAAATGGTTTCCTAACCAATCGGCGAGAAATTGTACCCCACCCACCCAAATATTTGACGCTTAGCGACTTATAAATAACGCCGACAAACTTATCAATACTAATTTTTCATTTCAAGCAGATTATAGCCTTGATAATTTTAATTAACATGATCAAAGATTGACAACGACGATGTTTTTGTGTACACGATTCCAATAGGAAATTTATTTTCAATTGCCGATTTCTTCTTTTTTGTAATAAATAAAAGCACTACCTAGATGATTTTGTTGCCTACTTAATTAGTTTTGATTAACATATTATTAATAAAATCAAAGGCGCAAACTGTAAAGAATCATCAGCGTGTGTCGTTGTTTCGATCAATTATTAAACATCAAAGTACAAAGTGTATGTTAGTATAGTTAAATATATATAAGTGTTTATATATATATTAGCTATGTCGTGCGATTTAGCCATTCTGTTTAAAGATACGCTTAGGTACATGTATATAATGACATGTACATCTACGTACGGTGAAAATTATAGGGTACCAAGAGTCAAAATATAAAATTTGACTATCAAAAAAATAATGTTTAAATGATAACATAAGAACAACAAAAAAAATTAAGAAATGTTTTTAAGTATGAAAAGATCAATTTTGTGCAATAAAATTACGCTTTCACGGAAATTGCCGAGTGCGAAAATTGAAAATGAACTGACTTCCGGTTTACCGTGATGACGTAGTGATGAGGAGTTGTTTCGATTTCAATAATGGCGGATGAGTTGAATTACGGAGCTTTAGATGAAGAATTGTACTGTTCATCGTCTTCTTTCGAAGAAAACAGAGATGAGTCAGCAAGATGACCTTGGCAACGGTCTAGTACCTTTATGGATCAGACCATACCAGTTTGAGACAGTAAAACGATCTGAAACGAGCAGCGAGTCTGAAGACGAAATAGGACGTGAAATTGTTCGTGATGAATGAAAGTATTGATAACATGCGAGAATAAATTATTTTTTGTAAAAGGTTATTTTAAGAAGCATTTAAACTTTAATTATTTATATCTAGAACTACTTTCAGTTTGATTACTGTTCGTTTTGACAGGGATTTTTGTTTCTACTACATAACACATGTTCGCGTATTTTCCCGATTTTTAATGCAGAAATGACCTATTTTCCCGTCATGATTCAAAGTCGATTCCACGAGAATAAATGTAAAAACATCCCATATAAATAAGATTACAAAGTTATTGAATGTCTAGTATCCTTACATTTTCATTTATAACCATTTCCTTTTGAAGAAATAGATCGTCAATAGAAAATTGTCAACCCAAAAAAAAGTCAAATTTAAACACATGTTTGCGTATTTTCCCGATTCTCAAGGACGATTTAGTTCTTTTTGTACTTACCCTTGGTTGTTGAAACCCATGATTCCAAGACAAGAACAATCCGGAAACGACTTCCAGATCAGAAATATCTGATTGATTGTCAGACGGGGTGAAGCCAGAAAAAAACAGCTTCAGTATTGTGTAAGTGTCATAACACGCGATTCTAATTTGCTCCCGTGAATGACCCATTTTATTGCCCTTCTGATTTCTTTCCACAGTGTAACTAGATCAATCAATCAAAGACCCGCCGGTATTAGATAGATGAAAACAATAACCACTTAAGTCAGCTGTTCATCCCTTTCCCCATTACAACAAACCACAGCAAACGATTGTGAAAATGTCGAGACAAAAATGAAGAAACTCTATAAAAAATGAAAGTATAATTACTGAATTAAATTCAAATCATTGTGGCAAAAGTTATCTATTAAATTTAATGCATTTAGGCTTTCTCATTGTACTGCAATGTTTACCAAACTCGTCAGTTTCGTCAAAATGAATGTACATCTGTGAAAGGGGTATTAGTGTACCCAGTAGCTTACTTGATTGTCAAAACCAGTATACACCGGAAATAAATTATGACTTCTGATCAGTCAAACAAAGAACCGAATTAACACTTGCACGTAAACCCTTTCCTTTTTAAACAAATTTGCCGACGAAATTATAAAACATCTTGACAAAAAAATAAAACTCTTTAACCCTTTCTCACGTACAGACAAATTATACAGCAGAAGAATAGATTCATACAGGGTTGCTTCATTTTGTTTGGGATCATTACGCTGTGAGCAATTTCTCTCGTTATCAAATCTCGTCTGCTACATATTTTTTAATATGAAGAAAGGATGAAATGAACTACAAAGCACTGTTGTCAAGGTCATTTTTACTGCATGCGTCAGTAATTTTCCATTTGATCTGGGTTGCACGTGGTTTACACATAATAATACCGTGTCAAATGAAAACCCACCTTCCCATAGTTGGGAATATTCGGATCAATTATGTAAATTGATACAAACTGCCTTAAAATTTGGAAACAAAACTGATTGTCTACTTTTATGTGTCGCGACTCAATCTGTATATGGTGCATAGTGATATAATGTAGAAAACCCTTGTGAAATAATTACATTAAACAATTACAAATGGAAACGATTATTTTTCATAGGAATAAGGTAATTTTCAATATTATCAGTTCCCGACGCTTTTCATTCAACCTTGTTACTGAATGTTTAAACACTACACCTGTTTGGACGCTTTTTACTAACAAACTTCTAACACGAAAAATGTACTTGTCGGAACAAACAACGGTATGTTTTGTCGGACCTTTCCAAAGTGTTTGCGTTGAGTCCACCGCCTTTATCCACATTTTCCTGTGGAAAAACAGCCAGCTGCTTGGGAACATTGTTGTGTGGAGTACTGGTGTGAGAAAACCAGGAAATGCATGAGTAGGTGAACTGGCCGCCGTGATATAACTGAGAAATTGTTAAAAACGGCGTTAAACTCCAATCAATCAATCAATCAATCTAGCTGTATGAATATTATCATACATGCACTGCCAAACCGCCTGGACGCTTCAATTAGTCACGTTTATAAACATGTTGTACAGTTCCGGTAAAATTCACTGTGCTTACCTGTATCTGATACGTATAGTGTGTTATGATCTTTACCTAGTGCAATGTAAGATAGAACGCCTAACAGTTGTTGTCTACTGAGCCCCTAAAGTGACATTAAATATATTGTTTTAGTATGCAAATAAAACAGCTAATTTGCATATTAAAAAGAAGTATCGGATTTTTATTTCGTTTTTAAGAAATAATAATTCGATATTTTTTTTTTAATATGCAAATAAGCCAAGTTATCTCGTATTAACGGTAAAAACGAAATAAAAATTCGATACTTTTTTTTAATATTTCGTATTTATTCAATACTTTTTTTTAATATGCAAATTAGCCGTTTTATTCTGGTTAAGCACTAGGAAGCAAACATCGAGCGTGATAATAAATGTAAGTTAACATCTTATTTCGAAATCCATTTGATATAAATAAGTTTAAACTTAAAGGACGAATTAGCGTTATTTTGGGTTTATCATCGGTAATTTGTCTTAGTTAAAGGCACTCACTCGCAGTTTGTTGGGTTTATCAAAAATATTGTACCTTAATAAAAAGACTCACCCTATTTGGGTTGATCATCAATATTGTACCTTATTTACATGAACTGAATCGCTCTGTTTGGTCTATCAGAAGTTATATGCCTTAATTAAAGGGAATAACTCGCTGTTTGGTCAAGACAATTATGCAAAGTTTCAGTAGAGGAACATTTATGCTAAATTATCTTGAAGTTTGGCACGAACTTTAATAAGAATTAAAACGTTTTGTCATTTTGCCCCTTTTCTGATGCTGCCTTGCTGTCCTGTTTTTCAACAAATCAATATGGTTTGAACAGATTTTTTAAAGGGTCACTCAATGAACATTTCAATTATCTCGGTATCGGACAAGCGTATTCCGGAGGAGAAGACATTTAAATTGTGGTCATTTTTCTCACTTTCTGAGTCATTGAATAAATTTAAAACGATTATTTCCTTATTTTATTTAACACTTGCCCACTAACAGGTGCATGTTGACGCATCTACAAAAGACGCATTTAAAAACCTTTGTGACAAAATAAATTAATGCTCATATTTACGACACTAACACTATCCTATCAGGTATATAATGGCAGAATGCTTCGAATACAAACTGTTGACGCCTCTGTCATCTTATGAATTTGAAAACCTATGTTCGAAATTGGAAAAAGGTTAAATAACGAGCAGCTTCTCTTTCCCAGGATGTTTTTGACGCCGATCTCGTTTAAAGGGGTTTCACATTTTTCCAGCTGTTAAGGCGGCAGAAGGGCTTTACAATTTCAAAACATGATATTTAAGAATCAATGAAATATCATTTAGTTAGTATTGTCATTGGTTATAGCCTAATCAACTCGGTCTGGTGCTCTAATATCAGGATTAGCTTGACAGGGATATTGGTATTTAACCAGAAACCGATATGATTTAACTAAAATACTGTTTAAAATACCAAACAACACTAGCTCACAAACAAACAATGTGTTTTGGTGTTTATGTCATACCGGTAAACATACAAGAACATTTTATATACATTTAGATACACCCTTGCCTTAGTTAGTTATTGTGCTATGTTTCGATAATATATGACTTCTTAAACGAGTTTTGAAGGACTCTATCACAATGCAGACGATAGTTAGAAATTAAAGACATAAGTTTTAGTCGGTTATTGGAATGTTTTTTCCGTGTTAATTAAACTTCTATCACAGTCACAATATATATAGTCAAACCAGAGCCAAAGACCACATTCGTAAAGCAATTCCCTGTCTATAGCATCCACAGTTTTAGATTGACAATCACTCGTTTTCTCCATAAATAACCATGCAATTACATATCACCTGTGAACAAAGACCATATTGTTCTCTTCCAATGGGTGGTCTTTAAACACAGGTTAGACTGTAAATATATATATATATTTCTTTGTAAAGTAACATTGAACAAACATACATCATTCAACAGTTGTCTTCATTATAAGTTTGAACAGTCGCCGTGGCACAGTGGTTAAATCATCCATCTCGGGAACAAGAGACTAGATTCCATCACAGTCGGTTAATACCAACAATTACAAAATGGCATGAATGGATTCCATCATTGGCATTCAAGATTGCGGTGAAAGAAATTCTTGAAACCCGTTCTGTGCCTGCCATGTTGCGTGCACAGTCATTACACTGGTATCAGCAGTTATGTAGGGTGATTTTCATTTGGAACAGTGTATTTTCTATCACGGATGTAAGACTGACCGTTTCTACGAACAGAACAAAAGAAGTCCTCGTGAACATCTATGTTGGACTCAAGGTTGGACTGATCGATCGTTTCGTAAACCAGAATCTTAAAATCGTGTTTTAATGATAGAAGTGACTTATTCTAAACTGTAAAAAATGCAGGTTGTATGAAATCAATAAATTGTTAGATAAACAATTATCAAACTTTGCTTATTCAGTGTTCATAACTCTAAAGTAATACATTTCCAAAAAAGGGCATTCTTTGAAACTTCTTCCAAAATGTTTGTTTCTTTTAAAATCAGTTTGGGCAAAGCAGAACATTATCATGGTTATTAATATGGTAAATCCGAAATAACGTTTACTATGTTAATCTCAAATCAAACATGAGTTTGTTCGATTATTATATTCGTTTCTTAAACAATAATTACAGATTGAAATATTTAAACAAAAAATGTCAGACATATACATAAGGTAAATTGCATTGTCATTGCAATTAACGCATGCAGATTTATTAACAACCACACAATGGAGCACATAAACAAAAAACATTATTTATTTCGGATTGTCACCGTGTGTCATATCAGTTACATTGAAAGAGTTTTGTTTGTTATTCGTATACGTGGTTTCTTTGTATATGGCGTCTTTTGTATTTCATCTGCTTCGACAAGACATAAATAGCATTTTCTTTCATCATAAGGTATTGTGTTTAGTAATACAAGTAGGACATTTACAGTGAGACAGGGAAACAATAGCTCTATATAACCTTTTGAATAGTGTACTATATATGATAGTTTACGCTGTTTGCTTCAAACACAACTGAAAGAAATCATTGTAATCCTGAACAAGTATAAATATATATTAAATTTAATAGAGAAAACATTGTGAGTGAAGTTGAAATGGCTTATTATTTGCAAGTCTTCTTCTCTCACAATGTTTTAAAATGATGTCAGCTACAAGGGCATCAAATTGATTGATTGATTGGGATTTAACGCCGTTTTCAACAATGTGTCAGTCATAGCACGTCGGCCAGTTCATCTACTCATGTGTTAATGGCTTCCCCACACCAGTAATCCAGACAACAAACTTCCCAAGCAATTTTCCACATAGACTGATTGCCCATTGATGGAAAACGAATGACCCTAGTCGCATTGAATTTCATCAAATATCAGAATGAATGTTGCCCGAGCTTGGATTTTAACTCACAACCCCTGGATATACAGCCCTCGTCGCTACCCACTGAGCTTTAGAGGCTCGGCTCACATGGGCATCAAAAGTCATCCCTATGAGGGAAAGGGGCCAGCCAGGAAGTTAACATCCACACAACAGACACTTAAAACATAATATTAGATAAACAATGACATACTGATTTGAATAGAAACCCTTTCCTATATGTTTAATCCTATGTTGATTGGAACGCTATTGCCAAAACACGCTAAAGTAACATTATTACAAGGCACCTTTTACACCTGTTTAGAGCCATTATTTACCCTGATACAGACGACATATGACGCCTCTGCAACATACACAATCTGAAAACAATGCAACAAAAGGGTGAATTTATCGTAAATGTATCGAACTTGATAATATAATACATACTACATGTTTACGGTCTCCTTTGTTAAAAGGATTGACTCACGCTTGTTGGGACTCTCATCAGAAATTGACCTTATTTCATGGGATGGCTCGCGCGTTTGGTTCTATCACTAGTAATAATAAAAGGTAATACTCGCAGTTTTTGGGTCTATCAACAGTTATGAACCTTAATTAATGGGACTGATTGGCACTTTTACGGTTTATCATCAGTTAGGTATTTTAATCAAAACTCGCGCTTTTCGGATCTAACATAAGTATTTTACTTTACATGTTTGTAAGTATGCACGATCCAAAATGTCCCCAGTTTATAAGAATAGTTTCCGTCAGAAGACAAACATCATAGGATAACAATTTAGCTTGCTGACAAACCTTCTTTCTATATTGGACGGTAAAGAAAAGATATAAGGAATCAAATTAAAGATCAACTTCCAGATATATGATAGCTCATGTGACGTTTATTGTAACAGTGTGAATTGCGTTTTATTCACTATATAAACTCTTAAAATTTAAACTATTTTACATTATAAACTTCTACAATGTTGATATGGTAAAGCTGTTTTAATGCTAGGTTATACAGATTTGAGGAAATATATCGACAGGAATGTAAGTTCGATTTTTCTTTATTTAAATTACAGTAACTCTTTGTATAATGTGTGATACTTTGACAGTCGAAAGTCAATTAGCTTAATGTAGATCAAACAGCTATACCTTTACCTTTTTGATATCTGAAATAACACTGAATCGGGTCGACGTGACTATAAAACAATAAGAACAAAACCTGCATGACCTTCCATAAATGCTGCAGTCAATTTCGTTCTTGTTACACTGCACATTCATACTGTATACGTTACACCTGGTCACGTTTACAGCTATAGTATTGACTACTTATCACAATAAACTATATGTTTTTGCGAACGAATATGATACAAATCAACCTGCACCTCCGCAGTCAGATGCCCTTCCAACATCTAGTTGTTCAATCAAAAGTAAATACCATCTCCGTGGATTAGTAGAAAGAGCGGAAGACCAGAGTTAGAACAATGGTTGGTTCATATCAAATCCTTTCAGAATGGCAGTAATAGCTTCATATTCCTTGGCTCTCAAGGTTGCGGGGTACCATTTCAACTGACAAATCGATGTATTACCTGTTATAACATGACAATGCTTGTATCCGATCTCGTATACCAATTACGTATTTCTTTATATATAACGTGTGTAATATAACATGAACGAATCACTATTTTTGTTTAAAAAATGGCTGAGAACGTATATCCGGTAAACATACACGTCACGATAAATGGACGAGGTAAAGGAACCGTTAGCGGTGATAAACATATTTTGTTTGTGATAATTCAACATTATTAAGTTGCTATCACATGTTGGGACTATTATTTGACCGAAAAAAAAAATTGTGTTTCGTCATGTGATAAAAAGAATCTGACATTCGTTGTCATTTAATACAGTTTATTAAACTCGTCCATATAAATGTGTTATTCAGCTCGCCAATATATCGCTTTATAACACATTTCTTGAACTCGCTTAATAAAACTGTATATGAAATGACAACGTATGTAAGATCCTATATATATAAACGGAAGTTCTGGCAAATTGTCCGGAAGATGTCGTGTTGTAGAAAACGGTGTAAAACATAAGTAGAGATATAACACGTTTTTAGTTCCTTATACATGTTATATATATATAATGGCCAATACCATTATTCAAAATAAGTATAACTGTGTTCAATGCGCTTTCAGTCCGTTGTATATTTGTATAGATCTTCGTAGTATATACTTACAACAGATGAACTTTTAAAATCAATTTGAATAATTCTTACTTTCAAAGTAGATATGTCATGTATGATTTTAAAGGATTTAATATTCTTAAAAAAAACTACGTGTTAGATCTGGATTGTGATGACATTTGAAAAATGTGTTAATATAATTGTACAAGCCTGTCAAGACGAACTGAACATTTTGTTTCTTTCAGTAAGTCCTGTAAGCCATGGCTGTATCCGGGAGGAGACAAGTAGGGAGCTGTGGCTTGATTATTGGTATTCTCTGTGACCCATGTAAAGGTGAAGACGAAGAGGAAAACGCCGTGTTCTATTGTACAGTTTGCAATGACTTCCTCTGTGACTCGTGTAATAAAGCACACCGCCGAGCTAAGTTATCGAAACATCATCATCTCCTAGATCGGGACAGTATGCCTCAACAGAAGTTTTCGTCGGAGGAGAGTATGTGTACTAAACATAACGGGAAATTTGTTGAATACTACTGTAAAATCCACGAGGAATACTGCTGTTCTGTTTGTGCTATCATTGAACACAAAAATTGTAAAGTAGATTATATAGACGATATTGCGACAGGATTCGTCAATAGTGGAGAGTATAAGCATCTGATGTGCACAATAGCCGATCTTACTCAACTACTGCAACATACGAAGAACATAGCATTGACGAAAAGGTATGACGTGGGCCAAATTCACATGAAGTTTGTTTCTGAGGTAAAGAAATCTCGGTCCGAGATCAATCAGATTTTGGATTGCTTGGAACAAAATACGTTGATAGAGGCCCAGACCGTGAAGGACAAATATATCAAATCAACCGAATCAGCGTCTACAGCATGTAATGCGAAGATTGCTTACCTTGATGAACTATCCAGTACTATGGAAAAACAGAAGAAATACAAACAACAGCGACAATTGGTGGTATCTGCTAAAACGGCTCAAAGTCAAATAAAGCAGCTCAACAGCTTAAATGTAGAGTTAAATGACCAGTGCACAATTCGGGAATACTCTTTTCGGTCGAATGAGACTATTCTTCACTCTGTCAAAGCTGTTAATAGTCTTGGACAATTGGATGATAGAAAGAAAGATGAAAACCTAACACAGATGAATATAATACCCGAGAATAAATCTGAGCCAAGTCAGTCGGTGTCATTCAGATATGTTGATGAAGTCGATATCCAACATTATACAGATACTGATAACTCCAGTATAACGAGTGTTGACTTTAAAAATAGCAAAATGATATCCTGTATAAAACTACCTTCACGGCCATGGGATATAACACGTGTAGACAGAGATCAGATAGTCGTTACATGTGATAATAAACTCGTATTCATAAAGGTTGATAAGATATTTTCGGTAGTGAAGGAAGTTACCATTGGTGGTGCATGTCTTGGCATTGTTTATACAAACAACACATTGATTGTCTCTTGTCTATCTCCTAGTTGCATAAAGATCGTTGATTTAGATGGACACATATTAACAACAATTACAGAAGATAAAATAGGAAACAAACTGTTTAGTACGCCACATTACATTGCACTGAGTGCAGACCAGAAAACACTATACGTATCAGATAAAGAGAGAAACAGTGTAACAAGTATGGATCTTGACGGTAATGTACAACATGAATATAAACATGCCGAACTGATGCCTGCATCGGGTCTGGCAATAGATAAAGAAGGTAATATTTATATACCTGGGTGCTGGTCAAATAATTTACATATTATCTCACCACAGTGTACTACCATACACGTTAAAAAAGATGAAACATCGGGAATGAATTGGCCATGGGCTGTTATACATGGTGAAAGTGATAACCAACTTTATATCAGTCAGCATAATGGATTTGATAAGCATGTAAACATCTCACTGTCTGTGTATCAGATAGAGTGATTGATACAACAGAGATCATTAATTATAAAATAAAAGACTATTAGTGACCGCACCACGGGAAAACCAACAACAATGAATATGCGTCAAGTGTAGATACAGATCAGATCGAATGTAGGATGATTTTTAAACGGAAACTATGACATACCTCTGAACTCGACTATAAACGCGCAGCGCTGCACTCCAGGAGAAATACAACCACAAGGAATGTTCGAGAAGTGTTGATCCATATCAATATGTGCATCCTGTAAACAATGCTGTGTCCATCGGCCCAGTCCAGAGAATCATGACAAAGCATGTGCGACAAATGTAGATCTAGATCAGCCTTTTCTGAATCTGCACTGTTACTAAACTATTCACAGAACAACTAAATTAAAATATTGTATTTTATTAATGTTTACTATTTGTGCCAGGATACATACATGCGACCTAAAAATATTCAAAATAAAATATATATTATTATAATTTTTATTTTATTTTTCTTTACTAACATTCAAACTCTTTGAAAGAAGATGAGGTTTGAAAGACCAAAATATGTATTAAAAAAATCAATAAAATATCATTAAGTAAATTTTTTCAGTTGTTACGACCTAATTTATCATTAGATTAATTGAATTTGGGACATTAGCTTTTTTGACATTAACCCCATCTTTAAAAACTGCATTTACAAATTTTAGCCCCCTCGAATGTGGAGAACCACCTTCGTAGGCGGATTTTTGCCCGTTTGTTATTTAGCCCCTTTAACAGAATGCTGATACAGGCTTTAGCCCCTTCCGTTTTGATATCGATTGTTTATAGAATTTTCATATTCTATCTAATTACATCAAATAGATCTAGGCTACATCTAGGCACTTGCTATGAATTCAAGTTTTTTAGTTGAAATTCTTTATTTGTTTTTAGTCCGAATATCATGAAATAAATTAATTTTATTTGTTCATGACAATCCACTTAGTATAGGTAAGTAAAGGCGGTCATACGCTAAAGACACCTTGAAATAGTAATATTCTGTACAAATAACCCTGCAAGTAAAGACCATTGTATAGGCGAACTGTTTAACACTCACACACTGCGCAATGTGTAATGAATGTCCATCAATTCTTGCATTATTTTCAATTAAGAAATTGTCTAATTTAGATATGATCAGCTAAGTATAGACCAACTGTTAAATTCGCCTAAATAATGAATTGCGGCCAATTATGTTTTGATCAATGAATGTGTTAATGTTCCATCTGTAAAAGATCTTCTCCTTGTACAACAGTGAATGAGATGATGACCGTCATATAATACTATAATACATGATGAAGGGGATACTGTCCATCTATGAAGAAGCTATTGTCCGCCATGTACAATTGACGAATAAGCAAATGTCCGGTCTGTAAAAAATATAAAGGAGCTTTATGTTCGCCTATGCAGCTTTTAACGCTACAAACAAAAAAAAACCGGGGTATTTACGGAGAGTATAGATCCAGATCAATCCGTGTTTTCTTGCAGTATTTCACTGTTCGCTAATGATTCAACGAAGCATCTAAGACGAATCGGGCGTACAGCGTATATTCAGATCACATAAGATATATCAGCAGATTGTTCATCTTCTACACTAATCAAAATAACTCTGACGTTGGTTTTCGTAGAGCCACCACGGTTTATTAATTAGGATATGAGAGTTGTCACAGTATTTTGGACCATTTGGGTCTCAATTTTCAAACAGCGAAATATTAAAATATTCAAAAGACTATTAAGCAGGAAGCAAACAAAACAGAACAGAACCGAGTCGTTTGGTTAACAAATCCTGTCTATATCAACAAAACTTTTAATTTTTCAATTTCTCATTTTCCGCACAAATAACCCTGTAATTAAAGACCACCTGTGAACAAAGACCAATTTGTTCTCTTTAAATGGTTGGTCTTTAAACACATATTGGACTGTATGCGCATTGATAGTTTATTTCGTAAATCCTTTCCCACAAACAACTTAACTGCAGTAGACGACTTTTATAATATACAGGCAAAACTATGAAAACTCTATTTAAGACAAATTAACGCATAAACATAATTTGTCTTCCACTAATGGGCTACGTCTATGTGGAAAAGCAGCCAGTTGCTTGGGAAGATTGTTCTGTGGAGTACTGGTGTGAGAAAACCAGGAAATACATGAGAAGGTGAACTGACCGCCGTGATATGACTTAGAAATTGTTAAAAACGTGGGTAATTAATCATAAACATGGCACAATTCGAAATTAATCATTATTAGCCATTGCTGCCTTTACGACAAAGTTTTCGGAATCAGTCTACTACAGATTTGTCAAAGTAGGCCTGCAGATTGGAAACGGTTAAGAATTGAGGGAAATGTTGGACAATCGTACTTGGTTAGAAGACTGTTAACATAAATCAAAGGATTAAGATTTACATTCACTATACATTTATATGGATACAGTGCTTGGTGACTGGTTGTAGTCATAGCTTAAACAAATATTCATCGGACTGTTATGTTGCGTTACAAAAAGGTGCTACATAAAATGGCCATGCAAGGGAAAATAAATTAGCTGACATTAACACATTTAAAACCCTAGTGACATATCATTGTGTATCAATATATATATCACTCAATAGTTGCTGGGAAAGCATTACAACTATAACATCGGTGTAAGAATACATTATACAGGTATATTTCACACGAAACGTCTCAATATAAGTGGCAAAGTGTTGAAAGCGGCGTTAAACACCATTCAAATTAATAAGATATTAAAGCAATTGGAGACATCTGTCAGTAATCTCCCTTTAATACTCTCTACATCAAGCTAGGTCCTATCATTTGGTTTCCTCTGTTTTTATCATTGGTTTCATTGCACTGGATGGTGCACTTATAATTGCATTTTCTTGGCCAACTGTTATTAGATTGACTAGTAATTTCACATTTGTTTTCTTTAAACACTGCTATGTAAATTTTCTCTGTTGAATCATCACTTTAATTAACACATTTATGATTAATGTGTACAGAGTAATTGCAATATCTCATTGCAAAATAGGGATAAAGACAAAGGATTCCAACTAAAAGGACCTACCAACTATTTGGTCTACCTTGGTCTTTATCTGACAAGAGAGATAATATAATTATCATTAATGTCCCTCATTGGTCTCGATACGGTCTGGCTTCTTCATTATGACGATATTTTTGACATGGTAAATAGGTTAAATTGTAATGATTGATGCGTGTTTTACGCCGGTTTCAGCATGTTTTATATCATGGCGTTGGCATGGTTAGTTACCAGATATGCTGGTCGATTTATTCTGACACTAGCCAGTCAGTAGTAACACTATTCGCGCAACCCTGTGTACCAAGGAGGGCACTCATTACTACTATTTTTGCATATAAATCTTGAGTTTTGTTTAACTTAAATACCAACGAGAAGCTTGAAATATTCTTAATATTCTTAATTAAAAATGTTTCCCCTGTAGTGGCATTGGTTTATATCCAGCTCATGTGGGAAAGGATGAATACCATTGGCCGTAATCCCTTTCATTGTGTATATACATATACGGTGTAATGTTATAATCTATTATAAATCAAATCCGTGTCATACAGTTATTTTACAATCAAGGTTATAGTGCTTTTATTTGTAATAAAGTAATATATTAATGGACGTTAACGTCGTTCATAACTATTCAAACCCTCTACCTTGCCTTTATTGTCATTATTAATACGCTTCAAATAAAACACATTTGTAAAAAAAAGAGGATCTTGTTTTACCCTCCCAATATACGAATTGTGTCGTCTGAGTTATATCATAAATTGAGAGCATTCAAATTGAGAATTGAAAAGTTGAAACCATTACATAAGAGAGCACTAAAAATGATCTTGTGAATCGATGGCGTTGTTCTTGTCCCCGTACGTCTATCCTTTCTTTCGGCTGTATGTCTGTCGTAAATGTTATTTATTAAACACAATAACGTCCGCAGCTTTCGTCAAATTGGAATGTTAAAATACAATCACTTGAATTACGTCTTTAAATGCTATTGAACCCCCCCCCCCCCCCGCCCCCTACACCTTCCTGGTGATTTCTGATTATGTTTTCACACTTATAATGGTATGGCCAGAACTTTGTTGAGTTAATAAATAAATTATAGTAGTAAGAAAAGCACATGTTGGCGGTGCTATATTGATATCTGGAGGTGTCATATTGAAATATCAAATGTGAAGCTGGTTCAAAATTTAATTCAATATTTAAGGAGTCTGGGAGTCGCAATTTAGTTGATAGAGATGGAGGAGATAGCGAGAAGGAAATGAGAATCTTTGGCGATAATAAGTGTCCAGAAACAAATCAAGATGAATAAACTGATTAAACCTATGTTGAATACTTTATAAAGTGTTTTAATTGTTTGCTTTGAAAATATCAAAATGACTAAGGAAGTTTGAGATCAGGTCAGTAAGTAAAAGGGGGGTGGCAGACAGAATTATCTTGAACATATGTATGACCTTTCCAAAACAGACGACAAATACCATGTAACTTCTGAAAAATTAGGAGAAAACACCAAGTAAATGACTGAAGAACAACTTTAGTCCTTTCACACATACACTCAGCTGCAGCAGAAAACTTTTGAAATAAATCTTGCAAAGTAATAACATTGCTAATAAAGATCACCTTGGTCCAAATGTTTCAACTAAATTCAAATCGTACATTTATTTATAGATTGTTTCCATAATTGTATGAGAAAAAGGGGTTAATACATAAATATATCTGTAAGAATATTGATAGGAGAAAATGTGTGTTGCGCTTGTGGAACAAAGTATTACTGTGTATAAATTGATAATTTTCAGCAGTGCCAAGTTCCTATGATGTTTATCATCACAATAGTACGGTTAACAACCATGATTGAAATAGGCTAATGTAGTATCAAATTTTCAAGACACATATTATAAAGAAAACAAATGCTCTTATAATACTTAACAATGCTGATGTGTATTGTACTGCTACATCACCGGCCCCTCCAGCAATACTGTTAAGCATTTGCATGACGAATATGGCTGTATGCGTACCAAAATAGCTCTATATCATGTTTTTTAAATACAGATATACCTTTCTTTCAGATAGAAATATGCAACTTATTTTTCGTATTATCAGCAAAGTCACTGATAGGTAAACACCGACATCCCTTTCATAAAGTGAGGCCGTGTGCATACCGAAATTATCTTAGTTTTAAAAGCAGACATCACTTTCTATCAGATGCAAAATGCAGTTAATGCCTGTATATTAATGCCTGTACTTTCATAAAGACTGAGTAGCACTGAGTGGGGAACGAAATTACCACGAAGAGCATAGCACATAACATCCGCCAACGAATACAAAACATCGCTTATTCTCAGATATCTAGACATGATTTTACACTGCAGTGTGATTTTATATATTTTACTACACGAAAGAGTAAATGAAAAGCGAAATGTTTCGTTATAACATATGTCATTCGATGGAAAACGAGACAGATAACTAAAATCTTACCTGAAGCTAAGAAATGCGGCTGGTATACCCGCAGACGAGTACACATGTTTGGCTGTAAGCCTTACTGTAAACAAAACGGTTGCTCTAGTTATCTCCTATACCATCTGAAAATGACGTCATCTGCATGAGGAAAAATGTTGGCCGGGATTCTCTGCATTGTTCTAGCAATTATACTGTTAATATAACCAGTTTGGCCATATAAAATAACAGCCATTTATTTTCCATACTGAATCTGGGGAATAAATTAATTAATTTCAATAAAGGTACTACCGCAAAACGAGCTTTGCTTGTCATTACAATAAAAAGGGGAACTAATTTGCCATATTTCGTTGCAGTTTTCTGCACGTTTTAGACATCAATTGATAAAAATGTGTCCAAATTACCGACACGTCTATTACGCGTGTCAAAACGTTACTGAAACGTGACCATTTAAGTATCTTACAAGTTGTAAGACGTAGTAAACACTTTCGATCTGTACCGCTTTTGTGGTAATGTAAAAATATTAATCGCGTCTTAGCTGGACACGTCTCCAAAACATTGAGGTTACGTAGAATAAATCAATCGAACCCGTTTTTAAAACGTTTTAAACACCGAAAGTCTTTCAAATGTGCCCATTTATTGTACAGTTTGCAATGAATACCTGTGTGACACTTATACTAAAGCACACAAACGAGCTGATATAACAAAACATCATCATATTTTAGATCGAGAAAGCATGCCAGAGCAGGAGTGTCCATCATTGGTGGAGATCATGTTTTAAGCATAGTGGTAAATTGGTTAAATAGTATTGTAAAATTCACGAGGATTGCTGCTGTCCTGTGTTTGCTACGATTGAACACAAAAAGTGAAAAGTAGAGTATATCGACGACAGTGCGATATATTTCGAAAAAAGATAAAGAGCTTAAATCAATGATGTGCAAATAACCAATCGTTCACAACTACTGCAATAAATAACGAAAAAAAGGCAATGTAGAAAATTGATTACTTGAAGTTAGTTTCTGAAGTCAAGAAATTTAGTGCTACTATAATGCACCTATCAATATCTTTCCCCAGGGGGGGGGGGGGGGGGGGGGGGGGGGGGGAAGGCGGCGTTTAGACCCAGGGGAATTAGACAAGTTTTTCTTTTTGGGGTATAATTCCCCACCCTAGAGTCAATCATGTTGTCTAAATCCCCAAAGTGGAAGATGCTTTGTGTACTCCTGGTACCGGGATGTAAAATCCGGCCAATGTCTAATTCCACAGGGACCCGGAATCATTCGGCCTGTCAAATTCCAAAAGAATTGAATAAATTGGTGACTTGAAATCAGAAGAAGTTTGTTTCTGAAATAAAGAAATATAGGTCCGAGATATTCAAGATATTAGATTTCCTCGAAAAAGAAGTACCTTGCTTGAGGGCCAGACCGTGAGAGACAATGATATTATATCGCCATAATCAGCGTTAACAACGTTTGATGAGCTTATTGCTGACCTTAACGAGATGTCCTGTAATATGGAAAAAACAGAAGAAATACAAACAACAACGACAATTTCAGATTTCTGCTAAAAGACTCAACGTCAAATCAAGCAATACAACAGCTTATCGGAAGACTTAAATAAAAAGGCGGCGTTTAGACCCAGGGGAATTAGACAAGTTTTTCTTTTTGGGGTATAATTCCCCACCCTAGAGTCAATCATGTTGTCTAAATCCCCAAAGTGGGAGATGCTGTGTGTACTCCTGGTACCGGGATGTAAAATCCGGCCAATGTCTAATTCCACAGGGACCCGGAATCATTCGGCCTGTCAAATTCCAAAAGAATTGAATAAATTGGTGACTTGAAATCAGAAGAAGTTTGTTTCTGAAATAAAGAAATATAGGTCCGAGATATTCAAGATATTAGATTTCCTCGAAAAAGAAGTACCTTGCTTGAGGGCCAGACCGTGAGAGACAATGATATTATATCGCCATAATCAGCGTTAACAACGTGTGATGAGCTTATTGCTGACCTTAACGAGATGTCCTGTAATATGGAAAAAACAGAAGAAATACAAACAACAACGACAATTTCAGATTTCTGCTAAAAGACTCAACGTCAAATCAAGCAATACAACAGCTTATCGGAAGACTTAAATAAAAATGAATAATCCGAGAATACTATTTTTCGGATTATTTAGATAAAAATTAATAATTCGAAAATACTATTTTTCGGAATATTGAGACTGCTCTTCAGTCTATCAAACCTGAAAACATTCTTGGAAAATTGGATGATAGAAAGAAAGAAGAAAGAGAACATCAGATTGATAGAAAATCTTTGAAGTCAGCTGTACCAAAAACGTCAGTGTCATTGAAATATGTTGATGAAATTGATATCCGACATTCTACAGATGTCAACTGCTGGATTTCAGCAGGATTAATTTTAGACAACACCATGATGGTTTTAACTTGACTTTATAACTCCTGTATAAAGACCGTTGAAATCAACAATAACAATATACATCACGTCTCCAAAACGTTGCGGTTACATACAAGGAGTCAATCCAACCCGTTTTTAAAACGTTTCAATACATATTTGCCTCATTCTGATTGGGTTTTCCACACGTTTTAAACATCGATTTTTTTTTAAAAGTGCCAATTAATTGTACAGTTTGCAATGAATTCCTTTGTGACCTTTGTACTAAAGCACACAGACGAGCTTATTTATCAAAACACCATTATCTCTTGGATCGAGACAGCATGCCAGAGCAGAAGTTTCCATCATTGGGGGAAAGTATGTGTACTAAGCATAGCGGGAAATCGATTGAATACTATGGTAAAGATCATGAGTCTGGCTGCTGTTTTGTTTGTGCTACGATTCAACATAAACAGTGTAAATTAGAGCAAATCGACGATAATGCGATAGAATTAGACAAAACGAAAGAGCTAAAATCAGTGATGAGCAGAATAACCAATCTTTCTCAACTTCTGCAAATTCTTCAAAATACCAAGAAAACGGAATTGAATAAATTGGTGACTTGAAGCATATCCAGATGAAGTTTGTTTCTGAAATAAAGGAAAGAAAAGGTCCGAGATATTCAAGATATAAGATTCCTTCGAAAAAACGCACCTTGCTTAAGGGCCAGACCGTGAGAGATAATGATATTAAATCAACCGAATCAGCGTTAACAACGTGTGATGAGCTTATTGCTGACCTTAACGAGATATCCTGTAATATGGAAAAAAACATAAGAAATACAGACAACAACGACAATTTCAGACTTCTGCTAAAAGACTCAACGTCAAATCAAGCAATACAACAGCTTATCGGAAGACTTAAATACAAATGAATAATCCGAGAATACTCTTTTTCGGATTATTGAGACTGCTCTTCAGTCTATCAAAGCTGTAAACAGTCTTGGAAAATTACGATAGAAAGAAAGAAGAAAGAGAACTTCAGATTGACAGAAAATACTTGAAGTCAGCTGTACTAAAAATGTCGGTATCATTGAAATGTGTTGGCGAAATTGATATCCGACATTCTACAGATGTCAAATGCTGGATACAGCAGGAATAATGTTAAACAACAAAATGATGGTTTTGGCGTATTGTTATTACTTAAAGACTGTTAACGTAAACAATAACAAAGTTACATTAAGTATATAACTGTCTAAACGGAAAATGCAAATAACATGTTAAGATCGGGATCAGGTTGCGTTACACATAATAATCAACTCGTGTTCATAAAGGCATTGCCAGTTGTGAAGGAATTGGACATTAATTGTATTTGCTGAGGTATTGTTTAAGTGTGATTTAAACAACAGATATTTGTTACTTTATCACAAAACTGACTCGTAGTGAGCTGCACTCCGGGATGATTCAACCACAAAGAATGTGCGACAGAGACCCAGATCAGCATGTGTATCCTGCAAACAGTTCACTGTCCTATATACGATGTATACAACATATATAATACTATATCACGACATTGACTCTTAATGAGCTGCACTCCCGGTTGATCAACCACGAGGAATGTGCGACGAGTGTAAAACCAGATTAACATGTTATCCTGCAAACAGTTCATTGTCCCTTTATAAGATAGTGTGATTTGTTCAACAGAGACAATAGCAGATCTCTAAACGCGTTCGGTCCTCTACATGAAAAAGCACAACAATCATAATGATTGTGTGGACAGTGTACAGCCAGTGGACCCTGCAAACAATATTGTGTGTTAATACGATAGAATGGTTTGTCAAAATATGACAATAACATATCTCTAAACTCTAAAGTTTGAAATCCTTTTATCCTTTCCCACATGCAACACATCTGCAACAAACTACTTTGAAAACTAAGAGGCAAACACATCTCTTTAGAGGAAAGAATAATAATTGAGTAACATTGAAAACATTTTGGCAAAATGAGCAATTATTCTGAATTTCATGATTGCATCTGTATGTGAGTAAAGGTCATTTTTACAATTTATTACATACATCTTTTTATTTTTGGATTGCTTTGCCAGCCTCACAGTTTATCAAGCAAATGAATAACTGTTATTGTCAATTTAAATTTGTCTATTTATTTCAAGAAACGCCTTTCCCCTTACACTAAATGACTCATCACTGATACGTATTGATCAGTATAATTTAAGAATATAAGGGACACAACTACTGCTATAGTCATAGCTATCATGCACAACATAAGTACCTATTTATCTCCCCTGTGAGAACCCCCCCCCCCCCCCCCTAATTTAATCCTAATCATTCTATGTTTTTCAATGATATATTTATCAATAATTTCTAAGACATATGTTCATTGAGGCGACACGTGCATTCTTTGCAACACTCGTGTTTTGTTATCTACATCTTCCGGTCAAGCAGAGATTCAAGCAGGCATATTCGCGCCATTAATTTGAATAATTTATGTGCGATGCTAAATCTACATTGAATGGTCAAACGATAGCAACTTCATACACAACTAACATAATAATTTTAGCCAATTTACCGATCAAATGTCTATTTTCTTCGCTTCGTTTGTTTACGCGAAATTCAAATAACATTATGCTTGGAACATGTTTTATGTCGCAAAGATATGCGCGGTAGACAGTGGTTGCGTAACACAAATATACAGCTTAAACCAATTTATTTCTCCACCAAAAGCTTCCTATCCAATAACTAATGGATCTCCAAAAGTAAAGTTAAAATGTGTTACCCAGATATTAAATAGTCACTTGAACTGAAGTTAGTCAGATATTTTGGTACTCCAAAGGTTTAACACAAAATGCACTTAAATAGTTAACAAACAGGTTTTCAATATTGTTAACTGACGGCACTTTAAACATATGTAGGAACAACCGCCTGTTGAGTTTTCTGTCGTTGATTACCCTCGCACTCGGTTATATTGCTTTTTGAGATGATGATGATTTATGACGCTGTTTACCCTCGCGCTCGGCATTAATGCCTTTTGAGTTGTTGTTGTTGTTTGGCGTTGTTTACCCTCGCGCTCGGCATTAATGCCATTTGGCGAGCAGCTATCGTTATTACTACTATTATTGTTCAATGCCTTTTGAGGTTTGAGTCTGCATGTTATATACTAATGGCCAACAGTCTTTGAGTAAAGGTGTGACCTCATTATCCTTGCCATCAAATGCTGATGACATGTTTGGTTTCTTAAGGTGTTAAGTGGCTTTGATTGGAGATCAAACATATGTAATTAACAATTTCCTGAGATGCGTTGACATGTAAGCAAACTGACATATTGATAAAGATCAATTAGGTACAATAAGAAAGATTGATCAGAAAAAGATTTGAAAGGAATTTGATACAATAATGAAAAAGGATTTAATTAAATAGAAATCTTTAGGATTGAAAATAAACACAATTTTGAATCATAATACAGATAGTAGTGAACGGATAATAAGAAATTCTGAATTTCATGAACCTATCTTATACAACCTGTTTAGATTTGTATCCCCATTTTCATGTGTCTTTTCTCGCCATGGGTTTAAAAAATAAAAAAAATGTGTTTTTTTTGTTACAATTTCAACTGATAAGTTCTTCATCTGAATGGTTAAAATGACATTCACGAACGAATCTATAGCATCTGGACATGCAGTGTGTAACTATTACTACATAGTATGAACAAACAAACGCTGAACCTCGGGAGGTTGCGTCCAGTGCAATGCCAGATCATCTTGCACCTCTCTCCTGGCATTCTGATCAGCATCTTCAAGTTCTCAGTCTAGGCGCAGTAGCATAACAGAAGTATATATTCTATTTTATACTGAGCTTTATGCCGCTTTAATGATTTGGTCAGTTAAAGGACGGCTTTGCCTGGGTAAGTTACCAGTAAAACTTGTCCACGTATCATGACAACCATTGGGTCAGTTCTTATGCGACTCTCTATCACCGAGGCTGGCATGGAAAGCTCCGGAAAGCGCCATTTGCCAAAGTCTCATAATGTCATTGTTCGGATGACGTGGCCAATATATTGATGAAGTATAAGGGACACCCGATAACTCGAGCTCGAAAGGGATCAATAAATTACATCGAGTAATTGATGTGCTCGATGGATCCCTCGATTTAAGCTAAATAAGTATATTCAGCTTCGTAATTCAATTATACTTAAATCGTATCAATATAAAACACGCAGCTGTAGTACTAGCAATTCTTTTGATCTAACGTTCAAACGCATTTACAGAAAAATTGCTCTCAAACTCATTTCAAATTGATGATATTTCATATAAAAAAGAAAGTTATGATTTAGAGCCAGCAAAGAAAGACATAACTACATGTACCATTAATATTAATAATGCATTTATGAAGCGGGTAACTATTTACTATAATATTAAAAATGTGTCATTGTCTAATTTTAAATTTAAACATCTAAGACATGAAATTGCATTTTTTTTTTTTTTAAATTGAAACAAATTATATATATCACCAATATATTTTGTTTTAGAATGGAAAGAGCTGTAGTAAAAGATAAAGCAGTGTAGTATCATCATACGGGGAAGAAAAAGGTAACAGCATTGAGTGATATATACGTATTTAGTAAAATAGTAAAAAATCTTTACCATTGGTTTAAAATTTGTTTATCATACTTAACAAAAGGAAAGGGTTTACTGTCTTGAATTTCACGTTTATGAAGTATGGATTTCTGCTTTAAACATGATGGTAACAGCAATGATAGTAGGTAAAGGAAAAGACAAGCGGTCATATCATACTTAATTATAGTTTCCCTTCCCTTTCTGCATCAATACCAGACCAAGTATCCGTGTTTCTCTCTCAGCCTATCTGTCTGTCTCAATACCAGACCAATTATCCGTGCATGTCTCTCTGTCTATCTTCCCTTCACTTTATGTCTCAATACCAGACAAATTATCCGAGTTCTGCCTACGTCTAGCTTTCCCTTCCTTTTTGTCTCAATACCGGACCAATTATGTCCTGTCTTCGTCTAGCTTCCCTTTCCTTTCTGTCTCAATACCGGACCAATTATTTGTGTCTGTCTCTCTGTCTAGTTTCCCTTTCCGTTCTGCCTGAATACCAGACCAATTATCCGTGTCTGTTTCTCTGTCTAGCTTCCCTTTCCTATCTGTCTCAATATCGGACCAATTATCCGTGTCAGTCACTCTGCCTAGCTTCCATTTCCTTTCTGCCTTAATACCAGACGAATTATCCGTGTCTGTTTCTCTGTCCAGCTTCCCGTCCCTACCTGTCTCAATACCGGACCAATTATCCGTGTTTCTACCTCTCTGTCTAGCTTCCCTTACCTTTCTGCCTCAATACCAGACCAATTATCCGTATATGGCTCTCTGTCTAGCTTCCCTGTCCTTTCTGTCTCAATGCCGTATCAATTATCCGTGCCTGTATCTCTGTCTAGCTTCCCTTTCTTGTCTGTCTCAATAACAAACCAATTATCCGTGTGTCTCCCTCTCTCTAGTTTCCCTTCCCTTTCTGTTTCAATACCTGACCAATTATCCGTGTCCTCTCTCCCTCTATCGTCCCGTTTTCTTTTGTCTCAATTATCCGTGTCCTCTCTCGGTCTAGCTTCCCTTTTGTTCTGCCTCAATACCGGACCAATTACCCGTGTCTGTCACTCTGTCTATCTTCCCATCTCTTTCTGTCTCAATAACAGATTAATTATTCGTATCTGTCTCTCTGCCAAGCTTTCTGTCTCAATACCAGACTAATTATCCGTGTGTGTCTCTCTGCCAAGCTTTCTGTCTCAATACCAGACTAATTATCTGTGTCTATCTCTCTATCTAGCTGTCCTTTTCGTCTCAATACCAGACCAATTACCCGTGTCTGTCTCTCTGTCTAGCTTTCCTTCCCTGTCCTTTTTGTCTTAATACCAGACCAATTACCCGTGTCTGTCTCTCTGTCTAGCTTTCCTTCCCTGTCCTTTATGTCTCAATACCAGACCAATTACACGTGTCTGTCTCTCTGTCTAGATTCCCTTTCCTTTTTGCCTCAATACCAGGCTAATTATCCATGTCTGTCTCTCTGGCTATCTTCCCTTCCCTTCCTGTCTCAATACCGGACCATTTATCCGTGTCTGTCTATCTTCCCTTCCCTTTCTGTTGCAATACCAGATCAATTATCCGTGTTCTGTCTCCGTCCAGCTTCCCTTTCCGTTTCAATACCGGACCAATTATCCGTGTCTGTCTCTCCGTCTAGCTTCACAGTCCTTTTTGTCTCAATACCGGACCAATTATCCGTGTCTGTCTCTCTTTCTATCTACCCGTCCCTTTCTGTCTCAATACTAGAACAATCATCATTGTTTGTCTCTATGTCAAGCTTCTATGTCCTTTCTGTCTCAATACCAGACCCATTATCCTTGTCAGTCTCACTGTCTATCCTCCCGTCCCTTTCTGTCTCAATACCAGATCAATTATCCGTGTCTGTCTCTATGTCTATCTTCCCGTCCCTTTCTGTCTCAATACCAGACCAATAATCCGTGTCTGTATCTCTGTCTAGCTTCCCGTCCCTTTCTGTCCTAATACAGACCAATTATCCGTGACTGTCTTTCTGTCTAGCTTCCCGTCCCTTTCTGTCTCGAAACCGGAACAATTATCCATACTTGTATCTCTGTCTAGCTTCCCGTCCGTTTCTGTCTCGAAATCGGACCACTTATCCATACCTGTATCTCTGTCTAGCTTCCGTTTCCTTTCTGTCTCAATATTAGACCAATCATCATTGCATGTCTCTCTGTCCAGCTTCCCTGTCCTTTCGGTATCAATACCCGACTCATTATCCGTGTCTGTCTCTCTGTCTAGCTTCCCTTTTCTTTCTGTCTCAAAACCGGACAAATTATCCATACCTGTATCTCTGTCTATCTTCACTCCCTTTCTGTCTCAATACCAGACAATTATCCATGTCGTGTCTCCGTCTAGCTTCCCTTTCCTTTCTGTCTCAATACCGGACCAATTATCCGTGTCTGTTTCTCTGTCTAGCTTCCCTTCCGGTTCCCCTGTCAATTCTGTCTCAATACCAGACCAATTATCCATGTCCTGTCTCCGTCTAGCTTCCCTTTCTTTTTTGTTTCAATACCGGACCAATTATTCGTGTCTGTCTCTCTGTATAGCTTCTTTTTCCGTTTTGTTTCAATACCAGACCAATTATCCGTGTCTGTCTCTCCGTCTAGCTTCCCTTTCCGTTTTGTTTCAATACCGGACCAATTATCCGTGTCTGTCTCTCTGTCTAGCTTCCCTTCCCTGTCAATTTTGTCTCAATACCGGACCAAGTATCCGTGTATGTCTATCTGTCTATCTTCCTTTCCCTTTCTGTCTCAATACCAGACCAAGTATCCGTGTCCAGTCTAGCTTCCCTTTCCTACCTGTCTCAATACCGGATCAGTTATCCGTGTCTGTCTCTCCTTCAAGCTTTCCTTCTCTACCTGTCTCAATACCAGACCAATTATCTATGTCTTTCTCTCTGTCTAGCTTCCCTTCCGTTTCTGCCTCAATAACAGACCAATTACCCGTGTGTGTCTCTCTGTCTATCTTCCCATCCCTTTCTGTCTCAATACCAGACCAACTATCCGTGTATTGCCCTTCTTGTACAATCCTTTATATATGTTATCTCATTGAAATACGTCGATCTGGTAAGATGCACGTGACACAAACAGTATACATGTAGTGTTATGTGATGAAATTAACCCTTTCCCACATAGAGACGCTTTCAGAGGCCTCTAGAGCAGACGGCTTTTTAAACTATTGTGACAAAAGAAGAAATTGCTCATGATGAGCAATTTCCTCTTTTGCCACAATGTTTTCTACTTTTTCGATATGTATACTTTCATTTATACAATTGGAATTGATTATTTTACATAATTTTACAATGTATGTCCTCACTCATCAGAAACTAAGTACATATTGATATGTCAATTATTATACCAATGTTATCATTGTTACGCATGATTTGTTTGATACACAAAGGATTACCTGGGAGTTTATATAATAATAATTGTTCACTCATACTTTCATTTATAGCCATTTTCCATGTTTTTGCCTTGATGTTTTAAAAGTAGTCTGCTGCAATATTATTGTATTTAGGGAAGGGTAAAGGATTAATTATCAACCATACATCTACAGACTGGATATATCGTAGAACCTTCCAACTTCGTGATCTACCTTAGTTCCTGACGTGCCGAGACCCGGTAGCTCAGTCGGTAGCGACGCGGGCTGTCAATCAAGGGGTTGTGAGTTCGAATTCCGGCTCGGCCGACTTTCTTTCCAACGATTGACAAAAGTCAATGCGACAAGCGTCATTCGTCTTCAACCAATGGGCTAAGTATATGTGGAAAAGCAGCAAGTTGCTTGGGAATATTGTTGTGTGGAATACCAGTGTGAGAAAACCAGGAAATGCATGAGTAGGTGAACTGGCCGTGTTATAACTGAGAAATGGTTAAAAACGGCGTTAAACCCCAATCAATTAATCAATCAATCAATCAATCAATCAATCAAACAATAAATCAATCAATCTCCCATGACTTTGTATAAACAGTCAGTTGAGAAGTGTGTTACAATTTTCTGATGTCTGAAAATTCATCCGGTACTTACGGCAGCTCTAAAGGAACACACACGATTTTTTTTATCTCGATCGCACGACTTAGTATCTCGTGCGCACGAGATAAAAATAAAATCGTATGTAATTTATTAAAATGTGTGTTTCCCTTTAGAGTTGCCGTAGGCAGCTCTAAAGGGACACACACGATTGTTTTTATCTCGTGCGCACGAGATACTAAGTCGTGCCAACGAGATACTATCTCGTGCGCACGAGATAAACAAAATTCGTATGTAATTTATAATAATGTGTGTGTCCCTTTAGAGCTGCCGTAGGTTCTCGACAATGTAATTTATTTTATCGATTATGATCACGAACTTAGGAGACCCGTAGATCACTCCACAACATCAAAGACTGTCTATATAGCACTCTGCTAATACCCTTGCAGGTTTAATATTTGTTTGGGTTCGAGGATAACTTAAACTAAGGGATGGTCTAAAATACCCTTTTGCATTCCATCAGGTTAATACCTAAACGGAAACTACTAAAATTCCGATTATGCAAACCACGGCCGTTAAACTAGGGTTTAAACCTGGGTTTATACTCAAACCAGAATTATGCAATCAGCCCATCAAGTTTGTGAGACTTATGTATTAAAACTTTATTTTTTTTTAAAAAAAGAGATGCGATGAATTGTTTTTAAACGATCAAATTTCGTTTGTATTCTTTTTATATATTACTTGAACTATTCAAAGAAACGATTACAACATTATTAAAGGATAAATATTGCAAACTCAAACGAGCACCGACGTTAAGGTCGCTGTAAAGATAATGTCGACACCGTAATATAACCTAATTACACATTACTCACATACTATAAGCTTCAGATAATAAAATAAGATGATTTTGAGGTAATATATGTAGGGGATTGACAGTATGAATTTGGATTAAGATATGTCTTCCAACAATTGTTAATTTCAAACTCTACTAAACTGCTTAAAGTTAAAGGTTAAATTTTCATTATTTGTTATAATCTATTTTTGAAATCTACCAACATCAGGAAGTTATTTCGGATTATTATTTGTTGTTCACGTATTAATTTTATTAATGTAAAAATATGTAAATGATGAGATACATGTATTTGTATAAGTCGATTAAAGTCTATCTATCTATCTATCTATCATCTATAACTGAAATACTGTTGCAACCCGCGCGTAAAACCATTAAAACAATGTTGATCAGGTTAAAGTTGCAGGACAACTCATATATTTGCAACTGCTGCTCTAACATGAAGTTAGTGTAGTTGTTTAACCGAGCGCCTCGAGAGCGGGAGATCGCGGGTTCGATCCCGGGTCAGGTCATACCAAAGACCTTATACATTGTTGTAGTGGTTTTCCCCCATTGGCGCTCAGGAATGCGGATATGACAGCATTATAGATGTCAGGATAGGGTTACTAGCAGTACTGGTAAGTGATTAAGAATATAACTGAATTACTGTTAGAAGCGACTTAACCCTTTCCCTCATACGACAATTCTGCAGCAGACGACTTTGAACATAGTTTGTCAAAATATAGAAAATCTCTATAATTGAATGGATAACCTATGACGAAAACTGGAAAACATTGTTGCAAAAGGAGAAATTGCTCTTTTTGAGTAATTTCTTCTTTTGTCACTATGTTTTCAACCTCTGCAGCAGACGGCTATTTGAAAACATAGTGACAAAAGAAGAAATTGCACAAAACGTGCAATTTCTCCTTTTGCCACAATGTTTTTCCCACTTTAAGTCATAGGTTATCCATTCAATAATAGAGATTTTCCATCATTTGACAAAGCATGTTCGAAGTCGTCTGCTGCAGAATTGTTGTATGAGGGAAAGAGTTAAGATGTTGCATGGTAAAAAAACACATGACCAGTTGTGTTTTATTCTTATATCGTTGTAATTACAGATCCAATGTCGATTAACCCATCAACCATTAACCACATCAATTAACCACATGAAACGATTTTGAACCAGACCACTTTGACAGCGGTCAGATAAAAATATGGTAACTGTCTATAAAAAAAAAGACCAATTATTAAATGAAATTAAAAAGAGTGTGACAAAAGGAGATAACACTCATTATGAGATTGTTCTCTTTTGCCACAATGTTTTTCAAAAGTCGTCTTCTGCAGAAGCATCAGAAACGGTGTCTATGTAGAAAAGAGTTAACATTGCAATAATCATAAACTACAACTCTGTTGACAAACGCCTCGAATATTCGAGCATGTTTACGACAACTCTTGTTCTTTAACTAGCACCCTCGCGTACTCCTATGAATTTCTAAATTGTTTCTGTTTTGGATATGGATAGTCTTTTCTTTATTTGAGAGATGCATTTCAGAAAAAGGATCAATAGATACACCCACATGAGTGTGTCCAACCAAACAATACGAAATGGACGCAAAACCGCAATGAAATATCTACCCTTTGATTTGGATTAAATTACGAGGAAATTCCGCATTTTAAACGATGTCTTTGATTTCTTTCATTTAAACCATCATATCTATGATGAGGCCATTATGACTATAATAGACTGAGTACCCTGCCTTACAAAATATGGGCTGTGCTATCAGTATATCTTAGTGATGAAGTGCTCGTCACTGATAACGTACGAAATAAATCGTGGGCGAATGCATTGGAATTTACGTCACGGAAAAATGACTGGCTCCGCTTTAGAATGTATCGACAGTTTAAGAAGGTTTCCGTTTCCGTGTTGTCAATACTTTTCGTCGTACAATGGTTCAGCTGTAAATCAGCTAGGCTACAGGGAACCATTAAAAGGATCCGCCCTAGTCGAGTCGAGTCAATAGCTCGGATTGGGTTTTCCGGGTTCGATTTCGCAGGCGTTAGCTAATGCGATATGTTCTTAAGCAAGACACATTTCCTAACAGTTCGTCGCTGAGGGATCACGGGATAATGTACTGTCCTCGATATATATATCAAACTTATTGAAAACGGCGTAAATTCTCATTTAAAGAATATCGAACTAGAGAGAATGTATGACAACTGTCTATTTGGATCAGCTTGCGCACATATGTGTCGCGCCTTGGTTTTAACATAGCTATTTTTAATTAAAAAAAATGACACGTTAAGGTGAGATCATACATTTGAAATAAAGTCGTTTTTTGAAGTCAAAATGTAAATTTTTGCGAAATTGATAATGTTGTTAAAGAAATCACGATGACTTTCTCGTTTGTTGTGGTATTCGGATTTTTGTTTTTAACCCAGACTGTAGGGAATAACATTAACCTTAGTGACAACTGCCAAGACAAAAACACGTAAAACAAAGGGTGGTTAAAATGAAACTTTTGCTAAAATAAAGTTACAGTATAAAAAAAAAAAAAAAGGATTAGATAACAAGCACAACATGCTTAATTTAAATCTTCACCTTGATGGATGCATTTACATATAGAGATCTGTCAAAAAGAATTAGTGTATGATGTCTGGTGTTTATTGTTGAACACAGTTCAAGCCGTTGTATTAACCCTTTCCCTCATACGACAATTCTGCAGCAGATGACTTTGAACATATTTTGTCAAAAAATAGAAGATCTCTATAATTGAATGGATAACCTATGACTAAAAGTGGAAAACATTGTGGCAAAAGGAGAAATTGCTCGTTTTGGGCAATTTCTTCTTTTGTCACTATGTTTTCAAAAAGCCGTTTGCTGCAGAGGCGTCAGAAAGCGTCTATATGAGGGAAAGGGTTAATAATTGTTTATTTATTTAGTAATCATACATACAAGTGCGCGTAAATGTAAACAGGGGCTATACTAGTAGGGCAGCACTTCTAGTTCTTTGTCATAAGATGTATATAAGCCGTTAGATGAGAAAGACTAAGGCGAACCAGTTCATTGACACAGTATCACCAGCATCAGTATTCACTGTCCGTTGACATCTGATTTAGTCTTATAATTGAGCCGTTGCACGTGAAAACCAACATTATTGACTCGTATTGTGTAGACCCAGACCCGCCTAAGCATGTCGCGCAAGCTAACCCGGACAGATACCTTTCGCCTCCTGTGGATTTTCTGTATCAGGAAATATTACTCTATACCCCTTTCCACCTGAGACGGAACGTATCAGCCCGGATTAGCCTGCACGAACTGCGCTGGCTGATCTGTGTTGATACATTACGCAGAGTCCATAATGTTGGTTTTCAAGTGGAATGGCTCAACTATAAGACTAAATCAGATGCCGACGGATGTGGTAAGGAATAGGAAACTGGTCCTTTCTCACCATATCGCTATTACTAGTTAACCATACCCTGTTTATAGTATGGGTACTCAGAAGAATCGTCTTATGTAGACGATTCTTTTAATAACCCAGAACATAGCTAAAATCGACGAGCGCGATCACCAAAGAATGCCTTCGCTGTTATTAAATCACACAGACATCCATGGCGGATCCTATAGAATGACTATGACAACACAAACTACTGTTCCAAGTTCGTAAAACGACGTAATAGCTATTTATGTATTAACAAAGGTCTCCGAATGTCAGTGGGCGACTTAATTAAAATAGAAGATTAACTACATCAAGCAAAAATAGGGGTTCGGTATGGAACGCCTTTACTGTCTTAGTATGTTGTATTGTATTATATGCAGTACATTTTCACGTATATGAGGTACATATTTCATTTGACGTGGTACATTATTCATGATATGCAGTGTCTTTTCTATTACGTGTGGTGATTATTGAATACTATGCAGTGCAAACTAGTGTTTAAACAGTAGAATAACCATTATACGTTGTACAAACAACGTCATGTGCAATACAAACTATAAACTATGCAGTACAAATGACATTATATGCGGTGTATTTGTTTGTGTATGCAGTAGTTACTTATGTATACGCTGTATGTTGGTCAATATATGCGATGTATGTTTTAATATATGAAGTGCCTGCACGTATCTTTATACCTGGTGCATTATTATGTATGTGTTCATAAAAAATCATAGTAGGCAATGCATTTGGCAATATGTTCGGTCCATCCTAATGTATACATGGTGTAAGCAGCTTTATATACGGTACAATTTGCATTAGGATGATCATACTTTCCGGCATTCTCCGTAATTATTTATCCAGAAAATACTGAGTCAGACAGATAGATATAAACATTTACACCGTTTACTCAATTTAAAAAAAAGCGCTTGAATAATTTATAAATAGATGTGTACACATGTTCTGAATACACGAGGGGCAGAAATGTCGTCGTCTGCACTGAAATCCGCTCTAGACGAGATTGGTCTGTTCATTCGGCATGATTTTGCAGTCTGATCAAAATCTAGAATCTAAAGTCTGAATATTACTAGTCTAATAACATATGACCTCTCACAAGCTCGAATGCTTATGTTATATGAGTAGATTATTACATGTACTTACATATGCTTATTAGAAGCTTCAGTCAACTTATGACGATTATGATAAGCAGAGCAAATATGCAGGCTGATTTGAACCTACACTGTTCAGAAAAAACCCAAAGTTATGCCTTTTCCCAAAGACAAAATCAAATATATCATGTAAATCACTTTTCAAGTTATTTTTCTTATTTCCAGAAGCTGCTGAGGAATTTAAAGTTGTTTTTATGAGGAAACATTACCATAAAGTGGTAACCTAAACACATTTTTAAATCTTTTCCGTAATACAACAAGTATGCATCAGATGACTTTAAGGCAAAACTATAGAAAATCTTAATAAATGAAAGTATAATTATTGAAGAGGGGTTGGTTGAACCATGCTGAGTGTATTTAATACACTCACCCTGGTTGAACGCATTGTGACAAATGGAGGAATTTCTCAAGATGAGCAATTTATCCTTTGACCATAATGATTTCAAGAGTTGTCTGCTCCAGGAATTAGAGATCGTCTGCATAGACGACATTCTGCATCTCGTCTATTTAGAAAATGTGTACACTTTTCATAAAGATTATTCCACAAGGCCTTTTTAAAATGGATTAGACGGTGTTAATGTTCAAACCTATCTGTCATGCTCGGTAATTTCCGGAAATAATTCCGGAGAATGCCGGAGAATGCCGGAAAGTATGATCATCCCCAATGTTAAAGCACCGCGTATAAAGTTTAAACCACCGCATATAATCAAAGTACCACCACACGTATTGAAGAATAGACTGCATATAATGTTGTTTGTATTGCATATGACGTTGTTTGCACACTATATAATGGTTATTCTACTGTATCTTCATACTTATGCACTTCATATTATTAAATAACAACTATATATTATACAAAATGCACTGCATATCATGCAAACTGTACCACGTCAAATGAAATATGCGTATAATACAATACAACATAGTAAGACAGTAAAGGCGTTCCATAGTTCGGTATCACTTAACCCTTTACAACATATAAATGAGCCATCCCGCTAGAAAACCAACATTATGGACTCTGCGTAAAATATCGTCCCTGATCAGCCTAAGCATGCCGCGCAGGCTTATCCGGATACATACTTTTCGCCTCCTGTGGATTTTCTGTTTCAGGAATCATTACTCTATACCTCTTTACCCCTGAGACGGAATGTGTCGGCCCGGATCAGTCTGCGCGGACTGTGCAGGCTGATCAGGGTCGATACATTACGCAGAGTGTCTCGCGGGACGGCTCAAATGCATTTTCTCGCATCTTTATAGTTATCTTATTGTATTGCATTGCTTGTTCTTTTCTTGCATAACACCCCTGCTGCTTTGCATTATTTGCAAGGGCCTAGCTTTGCAATAATCAATGTGTAGGCCGTCTCGTGAGAAATTCAACAGTGTGGACTCTGCGTAAAGTATCGACCAGGATCAGCCTAAGCATACTACACAGGCCTACCTGGATAGACGATTTTCGCCTCCTGTGGATTTTCTGTTTCAGGAATAACTACTCTATACATATATCCCCCTAAGACGGAATGTGTCGGCCGGATTAGTCTGCGCGGACAGCCGGTTTTAACAATTTCTCAGTTATATCACGGCGGCCAGTTCACCTACTCATGCATTTCCTGGTTTTCTCACACCAGTATTCCACACAACAATCTTCCCAAGCAACTGGCTGCTTTTCCACATAGACTAGGCCCATTGGTGGCAGACGAATGATGCATGTCGCATTGACAGCCCGCGTCGCTACCGACTGAGCTACCGGGGCTAGTTATGTACTGGTCTCATATTAATGAATGTTTGTTGCTGAATCTGTTCTCATTTTAAGATTTGCACATCATTAAAGTTATTGCAGATGCATGATTTTGAAGGACCCTCATTCCCAATATGAAAAGTCCGACATTAGTTTGCACAGGAAAAGAACAAGTGTATTCTTTTGAACCCTTTCCCACACATAATAATTCTGCATCAGACGACTTTGAAAACATCTTGGCAACATTATGGCATATCTTTAGAAATGAAAGTATACATGTGTTTAGTAAATATAGTTGTAAACATTGTGTCAAAAGCTTGAGAAATTTCTCTTTTTGCAACAATATATTCATTTTCATAGGATGGCTTCTGCTGTTAATACCTCAAATTGCGTCTGCAAGAAGGAAAGGGTAAACCAGTCCCTCTGATTGAACGTGGAACAACTTCTTCGGAAATGTCGGAGGACAACAAAATTACATCTGTAAAAAATCGAAAGTATATTACGGTAGAGGTATAAAAACGAAGTACTCAAAAGCCGTCTGATGCAAATCGAGCCGTCAGAAGTGGTCTGTATCGGAGAAATAATTAAATAACCCTTCTCCCTCATACGACAATTCTGTAGCAGACGACTTTTAACATATTTTGTCAAAAAATGGAAAAATCTCTGTAATTCAATGGATAACCTATGACTGAAAGTGGAAAACATTGTGGCAAAAGGAGAAATTGCTCGTTTTGAGCAATTTCTTCTTTTGTCACTATGTTTACAAAACGCCGTCTGCTGCAGAGGCGTCAGAAAGCGTCTATTTGAGGGAAAGGGTTAAATAACCCTTCTCCGCATACTTACGATAATTGACGCTTCTGCAACAGACGACTTTTAAAAATATTGAAGAAGGGGAAATTTTTCATAATGAGGATTTTTTTCTAGTGCTACTTTCTTTTCAACTCTATTTAATAATTTTCCTTTCATTTATAGAGTTTCCATATGTATGTATGTATATATATATATATATATATATATGTTCGGAGTCGTCTTCTGCAGATGTGTTGTATATATATGGTCGTTTCCTGCAGATGTGTTGTATATATATGGTCGTTTCCTGCAGATGTGTTGTATATATATGGTCGTTTCCTGCAGATATGTTGTATATATATATGGTCGTTTCCTGCACATATGTTGTATATATATGGTCGTTTCCTGAATATGTGTTTTATATATATGTGGTCGTTTCCTGCACATATGTTGTATATATATGGTCGTTTCCTGAATATGTGTTGTATATATATATGGTCGTTTCTTGCAGATGTGTTGTATATATATGGTCGTTTCCTGCAGATGTGTTGTATATATATGGTCGTTTCCTGCAGAATTGTTGTATATATACCGTCGTTTCCTGCATATTTGTTGTATATATATGGTCGTTTCATGCAGATGTGTTGTATATATATGGTCGTTTCCTGCAGATGTGTTGTATATATACCGTCATTTCCTGCAGATATGTTGTATATATATGGTCGTTTCCTGCAGATATGTTGTATATATATGGTCGTTTCCTGCAGATGTGTTGTATATATACCGTCATTTCCTGCAGATATGTTGTATATATATATTGTCGTTTCCTACAGATGTGTTGTATATATATGGTCGTTTCCTGCATAATTGTTGTATATATATGGTCGTTTCCTGCAGAATTGTTGTATATATATATGGTCGTTCTGCAGATGTGTTGTATATATATGGTCGTTTCCTGCAAATATACTGTATATATTTGGTCGTTTCCTGCAGATGTGTTGTATATATATGGTCGTTTCCTGCAGATATGTTGTATATATATGGTCGTTTCCTGCAGATGTTTTGTATATATATGGTCGTTTCGGTCGTTTCCTGCAGATGTGTTGTATATATATGGTCGTTTCTGCAGATGTGTTGTATATATATGGTCGTTTCATGCAGATGTGTTGTATATATATATATTTGGTCGTTTCCTGCAGATGTATTGTATATATATGGTCGTTTCCTGCAGATGTGTTGTAAATATATGGTCGTTTCCTGCAGATGTGTTGTATATATATGGTCGTTTTCTGCAGATGTGTTGTATATATATATGGTCGTTTCCTGCAGATGTGTTGTATATATATGGTCGTTTCCTGCATATATGTGAAAGGGTGTAATTGTTATATCGCCGTCACAACTCTCGTCATTTGGAGTGATAGTACATATCAAACAAGTACTTGTCCTGCTTATATAAGTGAACCACGTCGCGCGAGAAAACCAACTTGGTGGCCTCTGCGTAAAGTATCCACCAGGATCAGCCTAAGCATGCCGCGCGGGCTAACCCGAAGAGACACTTTTCACCTCATGTTGATTTTCTGTTTCAGGAATCATTACTCTATACCTCTATTCCCCTGAGACGGAATGTGTCGGCCCGGATCAGTCTGTGCGAACTGCGAACACTGATCTGGAGCTGATACATTACGCAGAGGCCATACATGTTTGTTTTCTCGTGCTACGGCTCAAGTGTATTAGGTTCGTCACATAAAAATGCAGCAAAACAAACCAGTTATCTCAAGTATTTCAAGTGGCTCATTAATAGATTGTAGGCCATTTAATCCACTATCTGTAGCCTATTACAACGGCACTCCATAAAAGCCACCCGTATGGGTTTTTGATCAGTGAATACTGCAAGGAGTTGTTTGTTTATTCCTTTGGTGTTTTACACCGCTTTTAATAAGTTTTCAGTTATATCACGGTGTTTCCCGGGTTCGTGACCAGTACTACTAGTCCATCTAACCTGACGCCGTGCCCCGGTAGTTCGGTCGGTAGCGACGCGAGGTGTCAATCTAGGAAATGTGAGTTCGAACCCCAGCTCGGCCAACATTCTTTCAGACGCTTGACAAAAGTCACTATGACTAGCGTCATTCGTTTTCCACCAATGGGCTAACAGTCTATGTGGAAAAGCAGCCAGTTGCTTTGAAAGAATGTTGTTTAGAGTACTGAGTACTGGTGTGAGAAAGCCAGAAAACACATGAGTAGGTGAATTGTTGAAACGGCGTTGAACCCCAATCAATCAATCAATCAATCAATCAATCAATCACCCAAACCTACACCAGCAAGTCAGTTGTAGTGCTATATTTTTAGTGCAGTCTTTATTTTATCGCCAAGGACAGAAAGTCATTACTACCATTTTTAAGTCGGGGATCGAACCGCGAACCCCGCTTTCGTGGCGGACGCACTACTACTACACCAATGAGTCGTAGTTGTTCGTCAACAACATTTGCATTTGATCCAATATATCGTAAGGTCAAACTTAAAGACCGTGTCACGCGATCTTGGGTCTTACTGAATGGCCGTAACGGATTCGCAACAAGGGATAGTGGCGTTATACAACTACAATTCTAAATGTTTTGTCCAAATAGGCTTTTTGAACTTAATTACGCGAAGACGGATGGCAAAGGCTCTGGTGAGACTGCCCGGATGTACAGGCTCAACTGAATGTTCAGTGTACGCAGATGTTGTAAGACCACCAACTCGCTCGACGAGGCGTATATATTGTCTGCACTTGTTACACTCCATGAGATAGATGTTGAAGGAGCCCAACTTATTTTAGACTTTTCCAGAATTTAAGTCTTGAATGAAACAAATATATGAATATAACACTGCTGGTAAATGCAACATTTTCTCATCATTGGCAATTGATCATTTTCTTAATTTTTCTCATAATATCTGCAGCTAATATGTAGTTTTAAACTTTAATGAAGGAAAGCGATTAATTTCGGTGTGAGATTAATATGTTTACCAACCCATCTTTCGAGGGGGCGTGGCCTATTGGATCGACGTATAAATCACGTGACTGACGTCATGATATCTTTTCGCATAGTGAGAATGACATGCGCAAAAGTGGTTGTCAATAATTGTTCAAATATTTTGCACGCTTTGTTTGATGTTATAGAATTTTTGTTTGAATGAATAATGAGATTTACGAGCGTAATGATCCAATCTCGCACGGGACTCTTGTCTAAACCGTTTACTGGGTATCCAATACTTTGTTTAAGTCTGTCAGCGACACTGGCAGTATTAGGGTATGTTTTGCGATCAACACAGATTCATGTTACTAGATGTCTCACCTGAAATCAGCATCGTTTGCTATTAAGTCCATATACTTTGAGCCATCTTGCGAGACAGACAACGGTATGGACTCTGCGTAAAGTATCGACCCGGATCAGCCTAAGCATGCCGCACAGACTTACCCGGGTAGACACTTTTTTCGCATCATGTAGATTTTCCGTTTGAGGAATGATTACTCTATACCGCTATCCCTCTGAGACGGAATGTGTCGGGCCGGATCAGTCTGCGCGGACTGCGCAGGCTGATCTGGGTCGATACATACCGCAGATGCCATACTGTTGGTTTTCTCGCGGGACGGGTCATATTACAAAACATTAAATATGGATTTCACCGATTTTTTAGCCCAATAATTAACTGATACAGTCTGATTTCAAAGTTTCAAAACTTAACTCTTACCGGCGTTTTCAACAATTTTGTAATCCTATCACTGTTGCAAGTTCACTTACCCCTAATGTTTCGGCCTTTAAGAACAAGTACTTAACACACCAGTCTTTCCAATCAATCAATTGGCTGCTTTCCCACATAGACTGTTAGCACATTGTTTGAAGATGGATGACGCCCGTTGCTTTGACTTTTGTCATTCGTAAGTTAGTCGAGCTGGCGTTCGAACTCAGAACCCTTGGATAAAGTTTGATTGATTGATTGATTGATTGGGGTTTAACGCCGTTTTTAACATTTTATCAGTCATATCACGGCGGCCAGTTCACCTACTCATATGTTTCCTGGTTTTCGCACACCAGTACTCCACACAACAATCTTCCCAAGCAACTAGCTGCTTTTCCACATAGACTTAGCCCATTGGTGGAAGACGCATGTCGCAATGACTTTTGTCAAACGTCGGAAAGAAAGTTGGCCGAGCCGGGATTCGAACTCACAACCCCTGGACTTGGATAAAGAAACAGGGATCGGGCTTACTAATGCTTAGAAATGGTACTTGTGGCTTTTCCTCATTGCCGCTCAAGGCAGTGGGGTTAGCATTACGACTGACTCGATGCGGTCAGAATTAAATGACCAGTAGTACTGGTAAAAACTTACACAGGAAACGCGCGTGATATAAATGATAAATTGTTGAAAGAGGCATAACACACAATAGACACATCAGGGAAATGGCTTTTAACTATTTCCCTCGAATCAGGCGAAAAGTGTCTGTCCGGGTTAGCCTGCGCGGCATGTTTAGACTGATCCGTATCGATACTTTACACAGAGTCCACGAAGTTGGTTTTCTCGCGGGACGGCTCATATAGACGCTTTCTGACGCCTCTGCAGCAGACGGCGTTTTAAAAACATAGTGACAAAAGAAAAAATTGCACAAAACGTGTAATTTCTCCTTTTGCCACAATGTTTTCCACTTTTTGTCATAGATTATCCATTCAATTATTGAGATTTTCTATGTTTTTGACAAAATACGTTCAAAGTCGTCTGCTGCAGAATTGTCGTATGAGGGAAAGGCATAGTCTCGTGAGACTATGACGGCTCTTCAGCAGACGAAATATTGAGCCAAAAGGAGAAATTGCTACTTTTGCCACAACAATTCTAAGCTTTATCCAATAATTGTTCTTACATGCATTTAAAGTACGTTTACATATTTTTGACTTAATGTTTCCAAAGTCGTCTGCTGTAGATGTGTTTTATGTGGGAAAAGATAAAATTATATTTTCAATCGAAGGGTCGTGAGTTCAAACCCCATTCAGCCATTGACTTTGTCTTAAAATCTAGATGATCTGTAGGTTTGATATTAATAATGAGTTTAAAATATTGTAGAAAAAGGACACTTTGCTTGTTTCGAGCAATTTGTCCCTTTTAACAATATTTTCAAACGTCGTCTGATGTATTATCGTGTCAGAAGTATTCTACATCAGCGAAGCCTTTCCTACACGAAAGGCGCATTTTAACGCATCTGCAGCAGACGACTTTTGAACACAATGTGACAAAAGAAGAAATCGCCACAATGTTTTCAACTGTATTACATAATCGTACATGCATTTGAAGATATTATAAATAGTATTATTCCAAAATGTTTTCAAACATTGTCTGCTGCTGATGTACTGTATGAGGGAAAGGGTTAAGGGGTTAAGGAGGAACGTAGGATAAGTCTTCTGCTGCAGATATGTTGTATGTGGGAACGGACGATTTACGAGTTAAGGAGGAACGTGTTTTTGTACTATTAAACCTTTCCCTCATATAGACGCTTTCCGACGCCTCTACAGCAGACAACTTTTTGAAAACATAGTAACAAAAGAAGAAATTGCTCAAAACGAGCAATTTCTCCTTCTGCCACAATGTTTTTTCACTTTTAGTCATAGGTAATTCATTCAATTATATATTTTTTTTTTTTTTACCAAAGTATGTTTAAAGTCGTCTGCTGCAGATGTGTTGTATGACGGAATGGGACGGTTTTACGGGTTAAGGAGGTACGTGGGTTATTCGAGTTCGATTACAGGGTATAAAACCAGGATAGATTTTCGACATTAGGTTATTCGTCGTTTATCGTAATAAGGCCGAGCACATCACAGGAACATTGAAGTTTGAATTATATTAGACACGAAGTTTCGTTAACCCTTTCCCACCTGCAGACGCATTTCGACGCAATAGCAGCAGACGACTTTTTGAAAACATAGTGACAAAAGAAGAAATTGCACAAAACGTGCAATTTCTCCTTTTGACACAATGTTTTCCACTTTTAGTCATAGGTTATCCATTCAATTATGGAGATTTTCTATGTTTTGATAAAATACGTTCAAAGTCGTCTGCTGCAGAATTGTTGTATGAGGGAAAGGGTTAACGAACGCCTTTCAAGTTATTAGGAACATTAAATGAACATTTGGTTTAAAAAAAAAAATAGAAAATTTAAGATTGATAAATAATTTACATTTTAATGAGATTTCGCGAAAATAAATCTCTCCATATATTTCTTTAAAATAAACGTAAAGTTTGTTTAATAGACGCCGGATTTTTTTGTATTGAAAAAAATAATCTAAGATTAGGTTCGTTTAGGTTAGAATAATGATGCTGTATATGGAGTTAGTTTTCGTTTCGATGTTATTTTATACAAGCAGAGCGGCAGATCCACCAAAGGTACGTAAACATCATTATAATCACAGATTTACCTGCGACGTTTTTCGACGCATATGTAACATGCGACTTATGCTTACATTATGGCAACTTCAGAAATTGTTTATAATAAGCAATTTCTTCTTTTGTCACAATATTATCAAATCTTTCCGATATTTAAACTTATACTTATAAAAAAAATCCCGCAGTTTTGCGTAGATTTGTTATATGTGATAAAGAGACAAGAGGAACTAAAATAACACTAAAAGTATCTAGAAATGTCATATACATTTTTTTGGGGTGAAAACCATTCAAATTTTCTCATAATGTTTTCCAATATCGTTTGCTGATGTTGCGTCAAAAAAATCAAAAAATGTCTGTATTAGGATATTTCAAATATAAGAATGTACAGTTCTAATTTACCCAGTATTTTTTCCAGAAGGTAATAATTATATTATTACTTTATAAGCAATAGTATTATAATATTTGTTATTGTTTTTATTAAAAGTCTTGATTCAAAGTATATTAAGAAAACTATAGTAATATTATATCATGACCTTTTTGTTTGATTGTATTAATTATTCAAATTATGCTGTAGGCATTTCAATCGAACAAGTAGGTGTATTGCATACTTCCGCATCTTCTACGCCGTTGACACCCGCTCAGGTATAAAAACAGCTCTATTTTGAAGGTCAAAATTTAGCCATTAAATACCTTCTTTATTTCCATGAATATCAACAAGTTTCAACCCCCAATTGCTAAACTATCTTCAATGTTTACAGGTAGGGTACCGCCCTATATCATTGAAAAGATTAGCCCCTCAGATATAAAATAATAGATAAAAGGGAGTCACGTATTTTGCAAGAAAGAAAACACTCCGCGTAGATGGTTCCTATCATTTTGCAGGGCTAAAATTTGTTAACCACATAATTGAGCTGTCCCGCGAGAAAACCAACGTTATAGTATCTGCGTAATGTATCGACCAGATCAGCCTGCGCTTTCCGCGCAGACTGATCCGGGCCGACACATTCCGTACCAGGAGGGTAGATGTATAGAGTAGTGATTTCTGAAATAGAAAATCCACAGGAGGCGAAAAGTGTCTATCCGGGTAAGCCTGCGCGGCAAGCTTATGCTGACCAGGGTCGACACTTTAGGCAGAGTCCACAATGTTGGTTTTCTCGCGGGACGGCTCAATTATTCTATTGTCACTATCGGACAAGGTCAAAATACAAATAATTATCACATTAAACAATTCCAGTGCATCTGTTACATATTTACAATGAAGTTTAACTAATTGTCACATATCCAGCGTATTCTAATAAAAAATATACACTCATTTTTACTCGAACACAGGATTTTAAAGGGATTATTTGCAATTGGTGAAATCATACATATTTATCAACCTTTTCCCACATAAGATACATATTCAGCACAGGACTTTAAAAAACATTCATGTTTGAAAACAAGTATAGTTAGTGAATAGTGTTGAAAACATTGTGACAAAAGGAGAAATAACTCAAATTTCAATTAATTAATTTCTCCTTTTGCAACAACGTTGTCAAAAGTCGTCTGCTGCAAGGTGTCAGAAAACGAATGTATAACCCACTGATCTTAACTTGTATACTATGGAATAGAAAATATTGTCCGGACAAAGAAGACAAAATTACATTTTTTAGAACAATTTCCTTCTTTTTCAAAATATGTTTCAAAAGTCGTCATCCGGTCACAAACTCTCTGTATCGTTAAGGGGATAGTATTGCCCAACTACCGATATAGTAGTTTTTAGCAAAAGTATTGCCTATGTTGCAGTTTATGATATTTCCTAATTTTCGCTTATCTAGAGATGAGTATCAAAATGCCAGTGGAAAATCAAATTATTTGAAAATTTTATTAGATTTGACCCTTTCCCTCAAACAACAAATCTTCAGTATACGATTTTGAAATTATCTTGGTAAAATTGTTGAACAATTCTTAAAATAAAAGGTATACTTATTTAATATAATTCAAAATATTCTGGCAGAATGAGAAATTGCCCATAACATTTGAATACTTTTTCTTTTTGCAACGCTGTTTTCAATAGTCGCCTGCTGTATATGTGTCTAAGTGGGAATGCATGTGGTAAAGGGTCAATGGATCAATCGGGGCATCTTATTAAATGTAACCCTTTCCCACATACAGCACATTTGCTGCAGACGATTTTGAAAATATCTAGGCAAAAACAAAGAAATCTCTTTAAATCATTGTTTATTTACTGAAAAAATGTTGAAAACAATGTGTCAAAAGGAGAAATTGCTCTATTTTTATTTTTGTCGCATTGTTTTCAAAAGCCGTCTACTGCAGAGGCGTCTACTTGCGACTGCTTGTAGAAAAAGGGTTAATATCATAATATCATCACTGTGGATTTTGATACCCTATCATCATAGTCCCTTTAATTGAAATTTTTAGGTATTTCTTTATCAATTTGCAAATTCCACCCTTTCCTCTGATGTTAACACGTTTCGAGAGACCCGTTCATCGTTCAGTAGATATTGAAAAAGAAACGAGTTTCCTGAAAACCCAAACATGGTTCAGTAGTACAAGTATACCTTGAAAACCGACCTCATTTCGATGTATGGACGTTTTGAAGCAACGAGATTCGACAATGCATTCAAACAACGTTAATTAATCTTTCCCCATAAACTACAATTCACAAGTAGTCAAATTTGATTACATCGCAGCAGACATATTGAAACTCTCCATAAACGAAAGCATGTATTATTGAAAAGATTAGAAAACATTGTTGTAAAAAGGAGAAATTGTCCATCATGAGCTATTTCATGTTCGTCACATTGTTTTCCAGAGATGTTTCTTTTATGAACAAAGGATTAAGAACTCGTTATGATACTTATTCAGTTTTTCGACTCGGTTAATTCATTGAACAAACCAGGGAACAATATGCAAATCCATGAGACGAATCTTTGATTTAACCGTTTACCTTGTAAAATACTGGGTAAATTAGAACTGTACATTCTTATATTTTAAATTTCCTAATACATATATTTTTGACGCAACATCCGCAAACGATATTGGAAAACATTGTGAGAAAATGTATGTGTATGGTTTTCACCGCCTAAAAATGTATTTTAATTTTCTTTATACATTTGTGTTATTTAAGCACCTCTTGACTCTTTATCACATATAACAAATCTTCGCAAAACTGCGGGAATTAAGTATAAGTTAGATTTCGGAATTGTAATGCCTGCTTATGAAAAGGAGTAAAAGGCATTGTGTGATAATGAGAAATATCTCAATTTGAGCAATATCTTAACCCCACCCCGAATGTCGTCTGCTACAGAGACTTGAAAAGTCGTCGGTATCAAGGAAAATCTTAACGTTTTCCCACATAAAGATGGATGTCATATTACATTTAAACAAAATGACAAAAGGAGTAATTGCTTATTATAAGCGTGTTTTAGCGTGTTTTTCATTATTGTCATAATGATTTAGACTCTATTCAATTTACTTTCATTTATATAGTTGTTTCATACGTTTTCAAATTCGTCTACTGCAGATTTGCTTTGTTATGGAACAGGGTTAAGACATAAGATTTCCAATGCATGAATATTCAATAAGGTTGTCCCTTCTACTTATACTAAGTGCAATGTCAACACGACAATCTTACTGTCGTTTGATTAACACTGTCGAACACGCAGAAGACATTCGACGCATTTGAATAAGTTTTGGTATTTTGACCTTGTTTGACGGTGAAAATGAGTACAGCCCAATCTGTTTTTTTGTAAACCCTTTCCCTCATATAGACGCTTTCTGACGCATCTGCAGCAGACGGCTATTTGAAAACATAGTGACAAAAGAAGAAATTGCACAGAACGTGCAATTTCTCCTTTTGCCACAATGTTTTCCACTTTTAGTCATAGGTTATCCATTCAATTCCCAAAGAGATTTTCTACTTTTTGACAAAATATATTCAAAGTCGTCTTCTACAGAATTGTCGTATGAGGGAAAGGGTTACAGACCACAATGGGAAGAGATAAATCTGGTCTCTGTTCACAGGTGGTCTTTAATTGCAGGGTCACTGGTGCAGAAAATGAATAATTGGACAATTGAAAGTATGGTTGCTATAGACAGGGAATTGCTAAATAAAGGTGGTCTTTGAGCACAGGTTTGACTGTATGCTGAAAAACTGGTTTTGGCCCAGCCCGGTTGTGTGCAAAATGACGGAAACAAATCTCCGCGGAGTGATTTCTTTCTTGCATAAAACATAGAACCCCCCCTGGTATACAAACATGTATATTTAAGCACAGTTTTTTTAGAGACTATTTGGCGTACTTATAGTTTAAACCTTTTAAACATATAGACGCTTTCAGACACATTGGCAGCAGACGACTTTCGAAATTATCATGACAAAATGCGACATTGCTCATAATAAGCAATGTCTCCTTTTGCCACATGATTTCTACTCTATTAAATAACCATACTTCCTTTTATAGATATTTTCTATATTAAGACCTTTATAATTTCAAAGTCATCTGCTGCGGACCTATTGTATGGGGGAAATGGTTAATGTGACCCGCTGTACCAGAGGTTAAAGGTTAGACAGGATTTGATGTGGGTATTCACAACCACAGATCGTTCCCATTCACGACGTGGAATACCGTGGTGCAGGGGTAGAGCGTCGGCCTCTCGTACCAAAGCTCATTGGTTCGAATCCCGTGATAAGCGGGCTCTGCCCGTTTTGATATTTCCATAGTATGTGTTCGGGCGCGAGAACTGGTTAAGTCTGAAGGAAGCGTGATTAATATAAGCCGATAACTTGTTCCACAATCGATGTAAATTAAATCAATTTAAAGTAATCATTCACACGTACATGTTCGCCTTTTATGCGACATGCACGCATTATTAACCGCTATGTTTAAGCGACTTTCTATTTAATAACATGTTAACCTCACATACACAAACACTCAAAAAATGGTGTAAATAGTTTTCCCTCCTTGGCGCTCAGGCTGGTAGTGTAAGCAATGCGGCTAAGTTACTGGTGTAAGGTTAAATGGACCAGTAGTACTGGTAGCTTACCAGAGAAACGCCGTGATATAACTGACAATTTTATTGAACACGGAGTAAACACCATACAAACAAACAATTACCCCATTATTCACGACATCCAGAGAACCGTTAAAAGCTTAAACCTGACGTGTTAACCCTTTCCCACTTTGCAGATGCATTCTGACGCATTTGCAGGAGACGTCTTTTGAAAACAATGTGACAAAAGCGAAAATTGCTCAAAACCAGCAATTTCTATTTTTGCCACAATGTTTTCAATTTTCTTTAATAATAAGACCTTTATTATGAAGTATTTTCTTGTTTGTGTCAATATGTTTTCAATGTCGTCTGCTGCAGATGTGTTGTATGCAATTAATCCGGGCAATACATATATCATCGGATGATGGTCTGTACTTCTCTTCAGACAATGTTATCTTTTCATCCATTCCCACTCCTTGAGTGACTTTGATCTATCACTAGAACACACATGAGTACGTACCCCCGCCGCTGCAGTAAGTAGAGCGTCGGCCTCGGGTGCGGGCGGTCGCGGGTTTGATCCCGAACCGGGTCACAGCAAATATTTTAAAAACTGTTAAAATGGCCTTCGCCCCTTTGCGCTCAGGGTTCTAGGGTAAGCATTACGAGTGACTCGCTAGTATCAACATAAATGGACCATTAAGACTGGTAACCTACCCAGGAAACTTAGTTATATAACTGAACATTTGTTGAAAGAGGCGTAAATCACAAAAACAAACAAAAATCTCTCTTCAACAATGTTATCTTTTTATCCTTGTCCACTCTTTCGTGACTTTGATCTATCACTACAAAATAAACATGGTTGACGGCACCTATGGGTGAACGTACATGTATTCTATGGCTTTGGTCTAATTGACAACCAGCCCGGTGCTGAAGTTGTATAGCGTCGGCCACGGGTGCGCTCAATGTTTTAGGGTAGGACGTACAACTGACTCGCTAGTATCATGCTAAATGGACCACCAACTCTGGTAACCTACCCAGGAAACTCAGTGATATAACTGAATATTTATTGAAAGCGGTGTAAATCACCAAACAAACAAGCAAACAATAACTTCTCTTCAAATATGTTATCTTTGTATCCATTCCCATTCTTTTCGTGACTTTGATCTATCACTGCAGAATAAACATGGGTGATGTACCTACTCCCGATGTACGCACTCCCGATGTACGTACTCTATGACCTTTGTCGTATTGACAACCATCCCGGTGCGCAAGTAGTAGAGCGTCGGCCACGGGTGCGGCAGGTCGCATGTTCGATCTTCGACCGGGCCAGAACAAATATTTTAAAAATTCACAACGGTTGAAATGGCGTTCGCCCCGTTGCGCTCAGGGCTCTAGGGTAAGAATTACGACTGACTCGCTTGTATCTGGATTAACGGACCAAAAATACTGGTAACTTACCCAGGAAACTCCGTAATATCATTGACAACTCGTTGAAAACGGCGTAAAACACTAAACAAACAAACACTCCATAACTTCTCTTCAAATATGTTATCTTTTTATCAATTTTCACTCCTTTCGTGACTTTGATCTATCACTACAAAATAAACATGGTTGACGGGACCTACCGATGTATGTACTCTATGGCCTTTGTCGTATTGACATTATTTGAGTTGTTGGAGTTTATTCTCGTAAACCAATTGGCCTGGTTTACGATGTGAAATTTTACAAACATTTTCGAAGTGCGTAGGGCAACAGGGACGTGTGGATATCTAAGACCTGTTTTGTTTGCATACCCTTGTGCATTGACCCTTTCTCATATGCAATAAATCTGCAAAAGACGGTGAAAGCAAGCATGTAGACAAACAATAAAGAAACGTTCTGTAAATACAAGTATAACTACTGCAAATAGATGAAATTGGTAGGATTGAGCTGTCGCATTTGAATACATAAAAAGGGACTGGCATATATTCCGAATGAATAAATAGATGTCGAATAATTTAGATTATACTACTAGAATGAACAGACTGTACTCATTAGACATTGGTCTCAAATAAATGCAGTCAACGGGCATATTCAATAGTATAATTGAATACTTGTTTTAAAATATTTCCATCGAGCAGAACTATGATTTTTACAAATGTGTATTCACATTTGTGAGAACCACAGTATCTGAATATGATTTGCAGCAAGTTATTGTTGATATATAAAGCTCTGCTATAATATCATCACATCATAACCAGTATATTTATATATTGAATATCAGACTCGGCATGTCGCTATAAGCATTAGACGCTGGATGTAACTATATTTTCTTTTCTTCTTTCATATTGTGTATGTATATATTATATTTTCTTTTGATGTTAACAAATCTTCCACGAGGAGGATGAATAAATAAATAAAAAAACTGATTTCAAAGTCGTCTGCAGCGGATTTGTTGTATGTGGGAAAGGGTTACGTCAAGAATAGCATGATTAGGTCATCTATGATTCTTTGGAGCTCTGTGTTTCATCATTTTGTTTTCAAACTGTTATTTTTATATTAACAAAATATCCCAAAGTTTGTAAGAATGGTTATTATATTTTTTGAGAAAATATTTTGGTAATATGATTACACTCGAACAAAATAATAAAATTCGTCACCCATACACAGTGTAAAGGAACACCGTTCGATTCAGGTCATTAGTAAAATATACCCCTTTGAAATGAATAACATCTTGATCAAATGTGCCGAAGGTAGATTTTCCTATGACGTGGTATATTTGTTTCTATTTTCAGTTTCATGTTGAACTGTCACCAGAAGACAGGTTACACTATTTCGGAACAGATATTCTAGAAGAGGGTGAGAATTTTATGTTATAATACATTGATACCTGCCGCTTCGTGCACCCGTAAAAGAATATTTTACAAGTTTATGAACAATATAGATCCAGACAATTCAGTTCCTACCATTCTATTCATGTTCACAATTAATTTTGCTTATTGTCACATATTCACTGCAGATCCGGTAAATGTATACACTTATTTTTATTCAAACACGTGTTTCTTTTAGGGACTATTTGACTGTAAATAAACTTGGCCGTGGATGTATTTCGGTATACTTTGACCTTAATATTGATTATAATATGACTGAATAGATGCAAAGGCTGATCTGAACCTACACTATTTACAAATACTGTTTATTGCATAGACGGGCTCATTTATCATTAACAAATGAGTCGTCCCACGAGAAAACCAACATTGTGGACTAAAGTATCGAACCGGATCAGCCTAAGCATGCCGCGCAGGCTTACTCGGACAGACACTTTTCGCCTTCTGTGGTTTTTCTGTTTCAGGAAGCATTACTCTATACCTCTTTCCCCCTGAGACGGAATGTGTCGGCCCGGATCAGTCTGCGCGGACTGCGCAGGCTGATCTGGGTCGAACAATTACGCAGAGGCTATAATTTTGGTTCTCTCAAGGGACGGTTCAAATGTCTATTGATTGTATGAACAACTTATTGGTAAAGTGGTTAGAACGTCCGCCTCTGGAGAGGGAGACCAGGGTTCAATCACACCTCAAGTCATATCATAGACATTCACATCGTAGCAATGGTTTCCCTTCTTGGCATTCTATATTGTAGTATTACTATTTCGAATGATGTATTGATGTTAGAATAAACATATCGTAAGTAATAGTAATTTTACACGCGAAACCGTTTTAAAACAATTTGTCATATCCTGGGGGCCAGTTTATCTGGGTCATTATCAAAAAACATGCACTTCTCTGTTATTTTGGTATAAAAACTATTTGCCAATAAAATTCATTGCTAACAAGATGTTTTTGCATAATATACAATGTATTTGCTTCAACCTTATAGATAACTGTGCATATCTAATTGACATAACTGATTTATACCTCCTTAAAGGACAAGTTTTTCACAATTTTCACTGTTATCTTTCTTAAATTTAATTTTCCCTTTTTTGGTATTCCCTTAAAAATGGTGATATTGATATTTTGACTCAATCCAAGTTTTCTTTGCCCTATTAATTGTTAAATTTTCAAAAAAAAAATCCTCAAAATCTGTGGCGATTTATCCTAAAATTGGCTTCAAAGACCTGTCCCGAGTTTTTATGTCTGTGGTGTAACCATATATGACTATGATGAATTAGAGTTGTCTTTCTTGCTCTATTTTAATGATAATAGTTTCTCCCAGGACTCCATATCCTGTTCATGCCATGAGCAGACGAAATAAGAAAAACATGCCAAGAATTGGCAAAAAAAAAAAAGAAAAGCTAAGTGGGATTAGAGTAGTATAAACAATAATTGTCTGTGGTGTTCAGGTGACTAGTTCTTAATACTAGAAGCTGGCAAGATTTTTGTTTATTCATAATATTTCAACTCTTGTGTTTAACAGGAAGTACATTTAAAAATTAGACGGGGATCCTTTATTATTTTTTATCGAAAATTTATGCACTGGTTTGTCTGTGGTGTTACTTTCTGTGGTGTTACCTTCAGAAAACTAACACCACAGAATGAATTTGGTAACACCACAGAAAAATATGCCCTTTGTTTCTGATATTTTCTTTATTCATAACATTTGTTGTCTAGAAGAAATTATTGACATATATCACACATTGGAATGTCAGTATAGTTCACATAAATAAAGAAAAAAAATGTCACACTATTTATACAGGCTATATTTGTTTCAAAAAGCAACACCACAGACATTTTACCATAACACCAAAGACAAATACACTTTTTTTGTTAAAATACATGAAAATTGCTTGAATTAAATCCTGAATATTGCTGATTTCCAGCTATGTTTAATATTAATTGTTCACCAAACATAAAAAAAAAACCAGTCGACTCCTTTCTTATGTCCATTTCATTTATATAGTTACACCACAGACAAAAATGTAACACCACAGACAATTTAAAAGGCGGCAAACGTTCAAACGTTAAATCCCTCTTTTTTGCGTTCATAGTTTTGTTATTGTCAGGAAACAATTTGATGGTTTGTCTTTTTCTTTGGTTCTATGTTTAATCTTGAAAAAGTAAAATATTAAACATACTGGTGTCCATGGTGTTGCATTTGTGTCCTTGGTGTTACGATTTGTCTGTGGTGTTACAGCATATAAATTGGTGCACACAATTTAATAAAAATTATTAATTTAACTACAAGTAGGACATGATCATAGAGATTTATCTCTTTTTTCCAAAGGCTATCTTTACCTCTTTCCTTCATTTATTTTTACTACTCTGTCAATGTTGTAAGATATCACAAACTGACCCATATTAATTTCGACCCCTTAACTACCTTAAAACCTCTAATCTCATTAACCAATGAAATTCATTTTTTGTCTAGTTATGATAATCTTATTCATATAATGATATCCAGTGACTTGGAAGTA